>JAJOOR010007916.1:0-11165 GCA_036250505.1 Solanum acaule
CGATTCAGAGCAACGACTGTGTTTCTTCTACATTCAGAGCAAGGAATAGAGCAAGTTGTAGGGTTTAGGGTATGAGATTATTATTTGGGGCAAAAGTATGTTTTGATTTGGGCAAAAAAATAGCTCCTATTTTGATTTAGATAAAGAGCAGCTCCTATGTTAATTTGGGGCAAAATGTTTTTTAGAGTATATTTAATCTTTGTATAGAATTTTTCTTTTGTTAGTTCCTTTATTGAAAAATTAGAAATTGGGGGGAAAGTTAAATATATTAGAGGGAATACAATATTTTAGTGAAATTTTTGGAAAAATTATAATGATACACTTGTAAAGTGTTGTTTTTAAAATTATAAATATAGCACACTTTAAAAGTGTAGTCATATGTGTAAATAGGTGTTTTCAATTATATCATAATTTGACAAAGTTTATAAAGTGTAGCCTATACTACTAAAGAGCACGTTTTACAAGTGTTGCCAATATTATCGTTGCCAAAAGCTAATAACTAAAGCTACACTTTAAAAGTGTACCAAAAAATATTTTTGGCAACACTTTATAAGTGTTGTCTAGATTTAGTGTGGCCTTAGGACTAAAATGGTGTAGTGATAGTTCCTAAATTCTACAATTTATAAAGTTAGAAATTGCCAATTGAGTTGGTGTTTTTCCTCTATATCATGGGTTCATCTAAATGTTGATTTATTTGATTGATTTATGAACTTTTATGCATGAATTGATATAATCGCATGATTTTAAGGTTAATACACATGAACCCACGCTTAACCCATGTTTTATAAGCATTGATTATTGAAAGTGGGTATTGAACTATGAAAGGTGAATTATAAAATTATGCATGTTCTTATGGTATTGATGAGATATGATGTAGATTGTTTTGAGAGAAAAAACACATATGTTGTTGTTGTGTCTAATTGTTGAAAAAATTGCTCACATGCATGCATATGAATGTTTTTCTCACATAAATGATTCTAAGGTTGAAAGGTCTTCTCACCTAAAATGAATCAAAGATAAGGAGTTATTCTAATAAAGTCTATCTTGGATTGGTTACCTAATTGTACCTTTCCATGGATGACATATGAATTAGCTTGGATTGGCAACGTGACATGACCTTCCATGGATAATAAGAACAAGTTAAGAAAATGTCTATTTCATGGGATTTACGCTTAGCACCGAGAGGATATTGAGGTGGGAGCTCTCCCTTTAGTAGATATCGAGTTTCTTGAAGCAATCTCTTTATCCCATACATATGTGCCTCGATAGGATCATTGCCTTAGATTGACTTTAGCTAATGGATCCAAATAAGCTAGAAATTCATGGTCTTACCTTGGAAAGTAGGACACCCCTTTTTGGTGTTGGGTAGACACCGAATTCTGTGTTGATAGCTCACATGGTCTTATATGTCGGTCAAAGATCTCCCACAATAATGAACTAAGGTTACTTCAAGAAGTATCTCACACGTGACTTAGGATCATGTCTATTTGCATTGACCATGTTTTGTGACTTATGTCCTCTAGTTCTTTTATATTCATGATTTAGCCTGGTCATTGCACTATATGAAAAGTCCATTTTCACATGTCTTCAAATGTTTTATGCATGACTATCATACTTGGTACATATTTTGTACTAACGCATAATCTTGCCTACATCTTCCCAAATGTAGGTTCGATAGCCAGGTTCCTAGTTTCGTGGCTAGGGGTTGATCTGAGAGATTTCGATCTTTGGTGACCCCTTATACTTTGAGGACAGATTTTCATTGTTTCAGTTTTTCCTTCTTACTTTAAGTTTTGGACATGATGTATGGGATAGGCCAAAATTTCATGCTTATGTACTA
This sequence comes from Solanum acaule, assembly GCA_036250505.1. Taxonomy (NCBI): domain Eukaryota; kingdom Viridiplantae; phylum Streptophyta; class Magnoliopsida; order Solanales; family Solanaceae; genus Solanum; species Solanum acaule. The sequence continues at coordinate 1,841 of JAJOOR010007916.1, forward strand.
GATGGCTAATGAGGCAAGTGTTTAGACTTCCGCTTTACTTTTTATAAAACTTTTGGACTTGAAATGTTCTTCTTTATCTCTTTTCATTCTACTATTTATATTCTGAATAATATGTGGCTTGTATGGGGCCTCTCGGGGACCTATATGCCATGTTACACCTTAGGGGTACTTTGGGTCGTGATGGCAAGTGAACCTCTTTAACGTTTCAGCATGTGTACTGCAAGTTAACTGTAACGTGAGTATTTAAACTCGAGACAGTAAGGTGGTAATTGAGCTTAAAGTTGAAAGTTAAGTGCTAAGTTAAAGAAAAAGGGATTAATATTTAGAAAATGGAATAAAATAAGTGAGCTTCTTGCTTGACTTAACTAAGCTAGTAGGTGACAATTAGGTGCATCACCTACTGTAACTTACTAACCAGTCCAAAGGACCAAGTAGGTGCATCACCTATTTGAGCTATATTGTTCTAGTTAAAAAGGCCAAGGTTCATGGATCAGATTTGGGCCTATGCTAATGTACTCACTTGAGGCCCAAACTAAGTTAAATAAAATGAAAATGAAACTAAAGCCCAGCAACCAAATCAGCCAAGGCCCAATATATTTAAAGCCCAAGTGAAAGCAAGTAGGTGCATCACCTAGTTTAACTTTTTGTGCTGCTTGATGTACATAAGCGCATCATCTACTTGACCAATTAGTTGCTGAAAATGGACCAAAAAAGAGAGGTTCTAAAGGATATTTTTAAAGGTGAAGAAAGATCAATATAAGATATATTGACTGCTATTCTAACTCATTTTTAACACACAATATTGAGAATTAACTCCAGCTTTCTCTCTCTTTTCTCTTAAGGATTAAAACACCAGCCTTAAAGTTCCTTCTAGGGTTCTTAAAGAATCCCTCATTTCTGCAAACCAAGGTAAGAGAAACACTTATGGAATTAACTTAATTCTCCATGGAAAACTAGAAAACATGTTATTCATACTTAATTATAAGTACAAGGCAGAAGTTCCCACAAGCTACTGCCCACTTAACTTAATTATTAAGATACTTTTCTCTTCTTCTTTGGTTTTAAGTGTGAAGGGAAGTTGATGTTCTAGAGGAATTCAAGTTATAAGGAGAAGTTATAGAAATTGAGGTAAGGTGACTGCTCTATTTTCTTCCTCCTTATGTATGAGTTTGAGTGAGAAAGAACTCAAGGGGGTGGTGAGTTCAATAATTGGTTGTATGATAAAGGATATTTGAGGTTGTTTTATGTGTATTGTTGTTGGTGCAGTTTCGGTAATTTTGGAGAATGATATATAATGTATGTATTGGGCAGAGAAGCAGGGTGTGGTGATACACATTGTTTTAAGGGTTGTATGGGCTCATTATCCGTCAGAGTTAGCTACTATTTTACGAGGCTCACGGTGTGACAGCTGCTAATTTAAGTTTATCATGACTTATATTGTAGATTAAAACCTAAAAGGAGAGGCTGAATCATGATAGTTGTATTGGTCAGAGGATAAGGTATGTAAGGCTATTCGATTCAATATTCTTCGACATGAAATCTGACACTTGCAATTAATATCTAAAAGTGAATTTCCTAAGTTCTATTCCTAGTAAAGGAAATATAGTGGCAGCGTACTATCTCCAAATAGCTAATAATATTTCCCCCTCTCTATAGTGTATAGAATTACTTCATTATATTTTTACTGCTCTATACTTGTGTCATTATCCTTCTATGTGCTGGTATAGAAATGATATTTGCAAAAGCAAGTTTGGTGAATCCTCCTCTTAGTCAGTTGAACTCAATTGTGTCATTTAATCTCACAGGTAATGCATTGATGTTACATAGCTCCTTATGTCATCGTTACTGCCATGAGGTATTATTTTCATCTCATCTACTACTGGTCCGTAGTTCCAAATAAAAATAATAATTATGACCACCAAAACAACAATCTCAATGATTAAAGAATCTAACTGAAGCAATCTGTATAATTAAGGGTGGCAGCTCAGGGGCGAAAGCCTAGCATGGGCCGATCCCAATTGGTATAGGAGGGTGGCAACTCAGGGGTGAAAGCCTAGCATGGGCTGATCCCAATTTGTTTAATTATGAGGACCGCATCCCATGGGTAAAACTACCTAGCATGGGTCATCCTCTTCTACCACTGATCAGCTGGTCATTCGTGTCACATGCCTTATAAAGATCATAACACACCGAAAGGTAAAGACAAGAATGTAACATACGCGATTCGACAAGAGATAAGAAAGGTGGTCTTTTGTTTTGATTTATGCACACATATATTGATACTTGGTTTCATTCGAACTCTTATTTTATATATGTTATTGCCTTACATATTCAGTACATTTTTTCTTACTGACGTTCCTCGCGGGGGACACTGAATTTCTTGTGGGAGGCATAGGTACTCCAACTAGTAGACCTCCTCAATAGGAGCACACGACACTCAGCTACTTTTGGTGAACTCCAGGTTGATTCGGAGCTTTACTGAGTCATTGGTAGATTCATTTTGGTATTGTATCGTAGTTAAAGGTAAGGTGAGGTATGTCCCGACCTACTCTAAAGTTTTTTATCTTTAGAGGATTTGTAGACTTATGTATATGGTTCAGTTGCGTCTTAATAAGTTGTGGCCTCATCGGCTAAGTCTTGTATATAAGTTTTGGATCTAGTTATGTTGGTTCATATCACTACATTCTATGTGAACTTGTCACAAGATTGTAATAGTTATATGCATAGTAAGCATATGTTACATGTTGGTTCTCTCAGGCTTTTAGGGCACGGGTGCCTGTCCGTTTGAATGGGATTTGAGACGTGACAAAAGTGGTATCAATGCAGGTCATCCTAAGGAGTCTACAAAGCCGTGTCTGTGTAGAGTCTTGCTTATGGATGTTTTGTGCACCATATTTATAAACATAAGGCTACGGCACATGTAGGAGTTGTCTCCTTTCTTTCATTTCTTAGATCGTGCGAAAGAACTAGTGTTGTAGGCGAATCATATCTAATTTCTAAATTGTTTTATTATAGCAAGGATGCCGGTTACGAAAAGGAGTAAAAGTACTGGTAAGACAGTAGATGTGGCTTCCCAAGAAGGGACCAGCCAACCACCAGCTAGTCAAGCTGTTCAAGGTGAGGATTAAGATAAGTATCTATCACTGACTTCCCCGATCCTTCCATCTCCAGAAGATCTATAGAGGGAAGTTGCACCTCAAGAACCCTTTATAAATGCTACCGAGCAAGATTTGAGAAATGCAGTCCAATTATTGACTCGTATAGTTACTGGCCACGGCCAAAGGCAAGAAGGTCCAGTTGCAAGTACTAGTGGTGTATATAGAGCAGCTGGCACGCAGATACGTGACTTCCTTAATTTGGACCCTCATTCCCCGAGTAAGATCCTAATGAAGATCCACAGGACTTTATAGATCAAATCCAATGCACTTTGGATGTTATGAATGTAAGTGGTAAAGAAGCACCTGAGCTAGCAGCATATAGATTAAAGGGTGTGGCTATATTGTGGTATGAAGCTTGGAAGCAGTCTAGGGGAACAGATTCACCTTCAGCTACGTGGAAAGAGTTCAAAAAGACATTCCTTGCCCATTCTCTGCCATTGGAGATCTGAGAGGCCCGTGCGGATCAGTTCTTAAATCTCCACCAAGGATGTATGAGTGTGAGAGAGTATAGTCTCAAATTTAATTCCTTGGTCAGGTATGCTCCTAATGTAGTAGCTACTATGGGGGGATAGAGTTCATCGATATGTGGATAGATTAGATTCATATCTGGTTAGAGACTGTACCATTGCTTCGTTGAATAAAGATATGGATATAGCAAGGATGCAAGCTTTTGCGCATAAGTTGTAGGATCAAAGGCAAAGAAAAAGGACACAAGAGTCAGAAACAGGGCATTCTAAGAGGGCCAGATCCATGGGGCAGTTTACACCATCCCATGGTGATTTTAGGCCTCGATTCTTTAACAGACCGCCTAGGCCATCATCTTCCTTGTCTACAACTAGTGCCCCACCATGGTTTCAAGGGTTTAGGGGCAATTAGTTTGGGGAAAGAAGTGAAAGCCAAGGTTCACAAAAAGCGGGTAATCAAGAGCAGGGAAGTATGAGCCAATCAAGGCCTCCTGGACAACCTTGTAAACAATGTGGAAGGAATCATGTAGGTGCATGTAGGTTTAGGACAAATGTTAGTTTTTGGTGTGGTACACCGGGTCATATGATGAGAAATTGCCCTCATAGGGGTGTGGGTGGTGTGGCACAACCTACTAGATCAGTTGCTGCATCATCATCATCATCACCTTCTTTGGGTAGGGGAAAAATGCATACTGGTTGTGGTGGAGGAGCTAGGGGAGTAGCTAGGTCTAGTGGAGTTCAGAATCGCACATATGCTCTAGGGGATAGAAAAAATTTAGAAACCTCACCGGATGTGGTTACAGGTACATTATCCGTCTTTTCACATATTGTATATGCATTAATTGATTTGGTGTCTATACTATCATATGTTACTCTATTGATTACTGAAAAGTTCAAAAGAACACCAGAATTATTAGTGAAGCCATTTGAAGTGTCTACACCGATTGGTGAGTTTATTATAGTTAGAAGGGTTTATCGTAATTGCATTGTAACTGTTGTGATCGTGATACATTAGTTGACCTTGTTGAGCTAGAAATGGTAGATTTTGATGTTATAATGGGTATGGATTGGATAACTTCTTGTTATGCCACGGTAGATTGCCGAACTAAGATGGTGCATTTCCATTTTCTAAAAGAGGCAGTCCTTGTATCGAAAGGTAATATTGGGTCACCAAGAGGTAATTTATTTCTTATCTTAAGGCAAAGAAGATGATGTCCAAAGGATACATATGTCATCTAGTGAGAGTGAAAAATATAGATGCGGAGCGACCAACTCTTCAATCCATTCTGGTAGTGAATGAGTTTCCTGATGTATTTCCTGAAGATCTTCGAAGTTTGCATCCAGAACGAGAAGTAGAGTTTGGTATTGATGTGATTCCAGATACTCAATCTATCTCCATTCCTCCGTATACAATGGCCCCGAAAGAATTACGGGAGTTGAAGGAGAAATTAAAACACTTATTAGAAAAAGGATTCACAAGGCCTAGTATGTCCCCATAGGGAGCATCAATTTTATTTGTACGTAAGAAAGATGGCTCGTTAAGAATGTGTATCGACTATCGGAAGTTGAATAAGGTAACGATTAAGAACAAATATCCCCTTCCTAGAATTGATGATTTGTTTGATCAGTTACAAGGTGCTAGGTGTTTTTCAAAGATCGACCTGAGGTCGGGTTATCACCAAGTGAGGGTCAAAGACAAAGATATACCCAAGACATCTTTTCGAACACGATATGGTTATTTTGAGTTTTTAGTCATGGTATTCGGGCTAACAAATGGACCAACAACTTTTATGGATTTGATGAATAGGGTGTTCAAGACATTTTTAGATCTCTTCGTGATAGTATTCATAGATGTCATTTTGGTGTATTCAAGATCGGAAGAGGACCATGCTAATCACCTGCGACAGGTTTTACAAATTCTTCATGATCGTAAGTTGTATGCAAAGTTTTCTAAACGTGAGTTCTGGTTAAAATTTGTGGCATTCTTAGGTCATATTGTATCCGATGAATAAATAAGGGTTGATAACCACAAGATAGAAGCCGTGAAAAACTGGCCAAGACCTACAACGCCTACGGAGATCCGTAGTTTTCTTTGATTGGCAGGTTATCACAGAAAGTTCGTTAAAGGATTCTCTTCCATTGTTGCACCCATAACAAAGCTAACACACAAAGAACCAAGTTTCAGAAGAGTGATGAATGTGAAAGAAGCGTACAAGGGCTAAAGAATAAATTAACTTCTACACTTGTATTGGTACTTCCAGAAGGCACAGAAGGCTGTGCATTGTATTGCAATGCTTCGGGAGTGGGTTAGGTTGTGTATTGATGCAGCATGGTAAAGTAATAGCTTATGGCTCAAGGCAGTTGCGGCCACATGAGAAACATTAACCAACCCATGATCTAGAGCTAGCAACAGTTGTGTTTGCTTTGAAGATATGGCGCCACTACTTGTATGGAGTTCATGTTGACATATACACTAATCACAAGAGTTTACAATATATCTGTAAGCAAAAGGACCTAAATATGAGGCAGAGAAGATGGCTGGAGCTAGTAAAAGATTATGACATTGATATCTTGTATCATCCCGGTAAAGCCAATATAGTAGCTGATGCTTTAAGCTATAAAATAATGGCAAGCACTTATGGGTAGTCTATGGAAAGACAAGGAATAACTAAGGATCTATGTCAACTAGCTAGCTTGGGGGTTCACTTTCTTCAATCTCCAGACGAAGGGGTTATTGTGCAAAATGCGGCAGAATCCTCATTAGTAGTGGAAGTGAAAGAGAAACATTACACTGATCCTATTCTATTACAACTTAAGGAAAATGTATAGCAAGGTATGCCAAAGGTATTTGAGCTTACGCATGAGAGAGTACTTCGGTGTCAAAACAGATTGTGTGTACCTAACGTAGATGAATTAAGAAAAAGGATTATGATGGAAGCACATCATTCGAGATATTCTTTCTATCTGGGTCAACTAAAATGTATCATGACTTGAATGAAATGTATTGGTGAGGGTACATGAAGAAGAACATTGTGGAATTCGTGGCTCAATGTCCAAATTGTCAACAAGTAAAAGTATAGCACCAAAATCCCGGAGGTTATATGCATTGTATAGAACTTCCAATTTGGAAGTGGGACATGATGAACATGGATTTTGTCACTTGTTTGCCTCGCTCATTTCGGAAGTTTGACTCCATATGGGTAATAGTTGACAGACTCACCAAATCATCACACTTCTTACCGGTGAAGACTATTTATACAGTTGAAGAGTATTAAAGGTTGTATATCAAAGAGATAGTTCGGCTACATGGAGTGCCAATCTCTATTATATCGTATAGGTGAGCTCAATTTAGTGCAAATTTTTGGAAGTTATTTCAGAAGAGTTTGGGAACACAAGTGAATTTATGTAGAACCTTTCACCCTCAAACAGATGGCCAGACAAGAGCGTACAATTCAAACACTTGAGGATATGCTGCGAGCTTGTATATTATACTTCAAAGGTAGTTGGGATGATCATTTTCCATTGATCGAGTTTGCATACAACAATAGCTACCATTCAAGTACTAAAATGGCACCTTATGAAGCTCTCTATGGTAGAAAATGTAGATCCCCAATTGGCTGGTTCGAAATAGGTGAAACTGCCTTATTTGGGCCAGACCTTGTTCATCAAGCTATGGAAAAAGTCAAAGTGATACAACAGTGGCTAGAAACAGCTCAAAGTCGACATAAATCATACACATATGTTAGAAGGAGAGGACTAGAATTTTCTATAGGGGATTGGGTGTTCTTGAAGGTGTCACCAATGAAAGGGGTAATGAAGTTTGGTAAAAAGGGAAAGTTGAGTCCACGCTATATAGGGCCATATAAGATTATCCGAAGAATTGGCCATGTTGTGTATGAGTTAGAACTACCTCAAGAGCTTTCAACCATTCCTCCGGTGTTTCATGTCTCAATGCTTCGAAAATGCTTAGGTGACCCATCTCGTATTACTCCTACTGAAGATGTACAGATTACGAGAGATCTCACTTATGAAGAAGTACCCATTGCTATTCTGGATCGACAAGTTAGGAAGTTAAGAAATAAAGAACTAGATTTTGTGAAAGTATTATGGAGGAACCAACAAGTAGAATAAGTTACATAGGAAGCCGAAGAACGAATGAAATTGAAGTATCCTCATCTCTTCTAGACCGATGAGAAAGATGAAAATGTTGAGTTGAGGCATTAACAAGTAAGTATAAGTCTATATGTTCGATGTGATTAATATTAGTACTAACTTAGGCTTGAACTTGTTTGGGCTGGATAACCATGCTAACATTCGAGGACGAATGTTTTAAGAGGGGAAGGATGTAACAACCCGTATTAAGCATATGCTTGTTCTATTCTTGTGATACTTGACATAGCCTTATAGTATAGCTGAGGGACCATGTTTCTTATATGATTAGTGTTGGTTTGAATTGATCGGAAGATGATGCGATGCCTTCACATTTCAGCAGGTTTACTGCGAGTTAACTCTAACGGGAGTCTTTAAACTCGAGACAGTAAGGTGGTAATTGAGCTTAACGTTGAAAGTTAAGTGCTAAGTTAAAGAAAAATGGATTAATATTAAGAAAATGGAATAAAATAAATGAGTTGCTTGCTTGACTTAACTAAGCTAGTAAGTGACAAGTAGGTGCATCACCTACTTTGACTTATTGACCAGTCCAAAGGACCAAGTATGTTCATCACCTACTTGAGCTATATGGATCTAGTTAAAAAGGCAATTGTTTATGGATCAGATTTGGGCCTATGCTAATGGACTCACTTGAGGCCCAAACTAAGTTAAATAAAATGAAAATGAAATTAAAGCCCAGGAGTCAAATCTGCTATGGCCCAATATATTTAAAACCCAAGTGAAAGCAAGTAGGTGCATCACCTAGTTTGACCTTTTGAGCTGCTTGATGTACATAAGCAGGTGCATCACCTACTTGACCAATTAGTGGTTGAAAATGGACCAAAAAAGGGAGGTTCTAGAGGATATTCTTAAAGGTGAAGAAACCTCAATATAAGATATATTGGCTGCTATTCTCACTCATTTTTAAAACACAATATTGAAAATTAACTCCAACTCTCTCTCTCTGTTTTCTCTTAAGGATTAAAACAACAGCCTTAAAGTTCCTTCTAGGGTTCTTGAAGAAACCCTCATTTATACAAACCAAGGTAAGAGAAACACTGAAGGATTTAGCTTAATTCTCCATGGAAGACTAGAAAACATGTTATTCATACTTAATTAGAAGTACAAGGCAGAAGTTCCCACAAGCTACTGCTCACTTTCCTTAATTATGAAGATACTTTTCTCTTCTTCTTTTGTTTAAGTGTGAAGGAAAGTTGAAGTTCTAGAGGAATTCAAGTTATAAGGAGAAGTTGCAGAAATTGAGGTAAGGTGACTGCTCTATTTTCTTCCTCCTTATGTATGAGTTTGAGTGAGAAAGAACTCAAGGGGGTGGTGAGTTCAATAATTGTGATAACAGCAAGGTTAAAGGAGATCACAAATAGAGAATTGAATATTAGAATGCGGAAGCACAAGAAAAGAAACAACAAAACTAACTAAAGATATGGGAGATTCGAAGGAAAGATCCACGAATTTCCAAGGATTAGATGTTCTAAGGTCTTGAAAAGATCCAAGTAACAACGTATAGATTTATGGAAGAAATCTAACGCCTTTACT
>JAJOOR010007918.1:0-26186 GCA_036250505.1 Solanum acaule
ACAATAAGCATTTGTTCACACTACCCTTTGTTGTCTATAAATAGAGTAATTTTCTCTCATTTTAAAAGAACGAAAATTTTGAACTTATTATTCTTCTTCTGGATAATTAAACATTTGTGTACTTTGCTCATTTTGAGTGGCTCACTAATACCATTATTTTTGTATCAATACACTAGTGAATAGAATTGTTCTATCCTGAGAGCATCTATTCCTTGAAACCTCATGTACTAGAAGGGAATAATTCTTTTAAGGGGATAATGTGCATTCAGTGGGCTCAATTTTTTCCATTTTGTTTCATTCTATTGATACAGATCATGGTATGCTTTTTACAGTCATTAATTTATGCTTATATTATTAATTGTTGTTTTTGAGTACATGTTTTAAACTTTGTTGTTTATGTTTCTGCAAAGTTATTGTTATAAGTATTTGTTAGTGCAGATTAAATAACAAATGTTAATTGAGTATTTGAGTTATCTAGGTTAAGCCCATCTTTATTTTTTTCATGTTCGAGAATATTTCTTTAACATGAGTCTAGAATCCAACATTTTGATCTACTTGTACTTTCATAATCCAACAATTATACGTACATATTTATGAACAAGTCATAAAGTTGCATTGATGAAGCATTTAGAAGGGGTTTCAGAGCAGCATTTTAATGAAAAATGAATTTCTAAAAGGGTCACAATATTATTTTGTTGTTGTTTCAAATTTAACTTTCTCCTTCTTTAAAGTTTGTTAGAGTAACAAAGTAACAATAACGAAAAGTGTTGAACGTTTGACCTCATACAAGTAGATTGTCTCTAAAAAAATTATTTATGTTTTGGTAATGTACATTTTTTAACAGTCTTAATTTATTTATAACTAATATTGATTCTCAAAAAATGTCACATATTTTTTTAACAAGGAGTTATTCTAACCATAAAATTATCAGATTCTATATTTTTCATGTATAAAAAAATAGAAAAAGTGATGGTTCATCGCTACATAAAAATATCACTCAATTTTAACAAGACAATTATATCATCAAACATATATTATGATAAATTATATAAAAGATAAAAATGATTAGATATCAAGATATTTTTAATCATTCATTATATATTTACAATTCTTGAGATATGTGATACTGTCAAATCATTTATTTTTTGTTGAAATGTTCTTAAAACCTACTAAAACTTACTTTTTTTTCCTTTATTATAATAGTCGATGATTGGAAAGGTTGTTCAAAATCTTAGACAGATTATTTATCCCCGCGCGAAGCACGGGTAAATTACCTAGTTAATAATAATTAATAATAATTCTTACATTCTCCCACTTGGCCCAATGACATATAACATTAATATTTAATAAAAACTAGTTGCGCATACAATAAATCTCTTCTATAATGTCCATCATACATACCACAATATAATAAACTACTAATGCGAGTTATGGCGGTTGTACAAAAATTTTAAGCTACATACTTCCTTCCATATACTACTACATTAGCAACTTATCATACTAGGTTCATAAGCTATAAAAACATATAACATTATGGTCCACAATAATGTCTCATAGAGACTTACCTTGTAATATCTCAAAACAATAATGTATACACCATTATGAGAAACAAGAAATTCATTAATGTATATCATAAACACATAATTTGAGCTCAGAGTGTAAAAACATCGTAAATGTATCAATCATAAGTACAACCAAGACCCATTCTTTGAACATGTTCTTTAAATGTCTTTGGTTGTAAGCCTTTTGTTAACGGATCTGCAGTCATGAGATCAGTTCTAATATTCTCAAGTAACACTCTTTGTTTCTGAACTTCTTCCTTGACAATAAAGTATTTTAATTCCATATGTTTGACACATTTGGAGTACTTATCGTTCTTGGAGAAGAATAATGTTGCAGTATTCTCACAATAAATTTTTCAGCAGCTTGGTAATGGCGTCGACAACCCCAAGTCCTGAAATGAAGTTCTGCAGCCATAATGCATAAATTGTGGCTTCATAACATGCCACAAACTTTCTTTGCACCTTTCCAGTGATCAATTCCAGGATTACTTTTATATCTTCCTAGCATTCCGACTGCAAAACTAATATCTAGTCTTGTGCAAGTTTGAACATACATCAAACCTCTAAGAAGAGTAAGGAATTGATTCCATTTCCTTTCATTCTACATCATTCTTTTGGCATTGCATGAGATTAAATCTCTCTAGAAGTCTTTCGATATACCCCTTTTGAGACAGTCCCAATAATCCTTGTGATCTATCACGGAATATTTCTATCCCTATCACATAGGATGCCTCATCCATAACTTTCATTTCAAAGTTCATAGAGAGAAAGTCTTTCGTCTCACGCAATATGCCTAAATCATTAGCAACAAGTAAAATATCATCAACATACAGGACTAAAAATATAAACTTACTCCCAACACCAATCAACGGTAATTTCCTTAAATCCAAAAGATGTTATGGTATCATTAAACTTTATATACCATTGTCGTGAGGCTTGTTTGAGTCCATATATTGACTTCTTTAGCTTACACACCATTTGATCTTTTCCTTTAATTTTGAAACCCTCTTGTTGGTCCATATAAACATCCTCATTCGAGGTCTCCATTAAAAAAAGACAGTTTTCACATCCATTTGATGTAACTCTAAATCATAATGAGCTACCAAAGCCAAAACAACTCTTAACGAGTCTTTCTTTGAGACCGGTGAAAAGGTCTCTTTATAATCAATGCCTCCTTTTTTGAGTGTATCCCTTGGCAACAAGTCTGGCTTTATATCGTTCGATATTACCATTAGAATCATGTTTGGTCTTGAAGACCCATCTACACCCGATTTTTTTAGAACTTTCTGGTAATTGAACAAGATCCCAAACTTTGTTGTATTCCATGGATTTTAACTCTTCATTCATGGCATCAATCCATTTATCAGACCCAGTACTTTCTATGGCTTGTGAAAATGAAATCGGTTCTTTATTAATTCCAATGTCAAAATCTGACTCTTGCAAATAAATCACATAATCATCCAAAATGGCCGATTTTCTTTCTCTTTAAGATTTTCTTAATGGCACTGTTTGTGGTTCATTTGCATCAAATACTTGTGAGTTAGTCCGTTCTTCAAGTGTTTCACCCAAATATTGTTCAACATTGTTAAATTTTCTCAACAAGAGGAACAACATTAATTTGTTATGGGTGTGGAAGTAGGTACATTCATGGGCAATGAAATATTTACCCCCACCTCATTAATTTCCACACTTTGTCGTTCAACACTCCCACTAACTTCGCCATTCTTAATGAATTTCACATTTCCGGTTTCAACAATTTTTTAACTATGATTTAGACAATAAAACCTATACCCTTTAGATTTCTCTGGATAACTTATATAGTAATCGCTTACTATTCGAGAATCTAATTTCTTTTCATGTGGATTTATACTCTAGCTTCAGCTTGACAACCCCAAACATGCAGGTGTCTTAAACTAGGCTTCCTTCTGGTCCACAGTTCAAAAGGGGTCTTTGGAACTGCCTTGCTAGGAATTATGTTCAATAAATATACAGTGGTTTTAAGATCATACATCCACAATGATTTGGGTAATGAGGAATTACTCATCATACTCCTAACCTTATCCATAAGTGTTCGATTACGCCTTTCTGCAACACCATTTTGTTGAGGTGTTCCTGGCATAGTATACTGTGCTCATATGCCATGTATTAGAGGAATTTTACAAATGGACCTGGACATTGTCCTGATTCGTTGTACTTTCCATAACATTCACCACCTCTATTTGACCTAATGATTTTCACTTTCCTATCTAATTGTCTTTCAACCTCATTAACATACACTTTGAGAGCGCCCGTTGCTTGAGAATTTTCTTTCAACAAATAGATAAATCCATAACATGAAAAATCATCGACAAAGGTGATAAAATATTTTTCTCTACCTAAGAATGGAACATCAAAGGGTCCGCAAATATCAGTGTGTATAATTTCAAGAAGTTGAGTGCTCCTTGTGGCACCTTTCTTGGTATGTTTGGTTTCCTTTCCTTAAATGCAATCCAAAATATATCAAGATCAGCAAAATTCAAATTTGGAAGAATTTCATTCTTTACTAATCTTTTTAATTTTTAATCGTTCTTTGGATACATGACCCAAACGTTTATGCCACAAATAAGCAGAACTTTCATTTAGTGAACTACGTTTAATTTCAATATTTTGATGAATAGTAATCAGGGATTCAGAAAAATTATTTTCGAGTTTCAATTTATATAAACAATCAACAAGAACACCAGAAGCATAAAAAATAGTATTCTTATATATATTGAAACAATCATGTCCAAACTTCAAATCAAATCCAGAAACATCAAGTCTTGAAAGAGAAATCAAATTCCTAGAAACTGAAGGAACATAAATAGTCTGTAATAGATCAAGGTGATGTCCAGTATCCAAGAACAATCGATAAGTCCCTATGCCTTCAATTTGAGCCTTCATGCGATTTCCCATGAACAAGAAATCCTTATGTGGATTTGTATTTTGGATCATAGTGAATCCCTTCAACATAGTGGATACATGAGTAGTTGCACCAGAATCAAGCCACCAAGTATTATTAGGAACTTCTACTAAATTTGATTCGAAACATACAAAAGTACTAAATGTACCTTTCTTTTCAAACCAAGCTTTACGTTTCAGGCAATCTTTCTGATAGTGTCCTTCCTTTTTACAGAAACGACACACATCAGACCTCCTTGTTTCTTAAGTCTTGACTCCTCTTGAGTAAGCATACTTGACAATTCACCAACATCCCCCTTATCCTTAATAGTGTTATAGTTAATTTGGAATGGTCCATACTCAAGAGGCAATGACTTCATAATAAACTGAACCAAGAAGGTGTCATCCACTTTCATCCCCAAGGTCTGAAGTCTTGCTGCATTGTTAGTCATCTCAATGATATGATTTTTTATACTACGCGACCCATCAAACTTCATGGTCGAGAGTTCAACCATTAGTGTACCAGCAAGAGACTTATCAACAAAACGAAAATGTTCTTCCACAAACTTCAGGTATTCCCTAACACTTTCTGTTTGTTGAATAATACTCTTAATGTTGTTAGCAACAGTCATTCACATGAAGATAAGGCTCAATATGTTAGAGCGCTCCCATGATTTATGAAAAGACTTCTCATCCTCACTACTCTTATCAGTAATGGCAGTAGGTTTGTCATTCAGTAGAGCCAAGTCAAGATCCATCACACCTAAGTGGAACTGGACTTGTTCATGCCATTCAGAGAAGTTCAATCCATTGAACACAGTAATAGACGAAGCATGCGAATGAAGAGGAATAACTACAAAATAGATATACATGCTCACAAAATCAGAAAATAATGTGAATTCAGTAAATCGATAAAATATATCGCAATTCTCCTTTGGGTAGATACTACGACACATTATCATAATTTAAATGTCATTTCTATCTTTAATAGTTGATTCTAATACTTTTAATCAAACATATACAACATCTTTGGTTATACAATATATGTTTGACTAAAATATTAATTCACCTCATAATTTTCACTATTCGTAGAATGATGGATTCACCTTTGTAAATTCTTAAGTTCTAGCAATAGTGAAAGGCAATTTATCTATTTATTTTTCAATATATAGGCATTTCATTAACCTTCATAGATAAATGACAATTTTATGAGTGCATATTTCTCTTAACCATACTAGTTTGGTCACTTTGGTGTCTAACAAGCTATATGAATACAAATGCATAGATAATCTCATAAAATTTTGTGCATGTGAATAATTTTAAACATTTTAGTTTGGCCACTTTGGTGACTAACAAACTATAGAAACATAATACATGCATCAAGTGATCATAAATATTATATATTTAGACGCTAATTTCTCTAGTTTGGTCACTTTGGTGACTAACAAACTATATAAATACAAATGCATACATATCATAAAACTTTGTGCATGTGAATAATTTTATACATTTTAGTTTGGCCACTTTGGTGACTAACAAACTATAGAAACATAGTACATGCATCAGGTTGAAAAAACAGACCCAATCTCTCTTGGAATACTGAATGTGTCAATAAATAATGAATTGTACTAATCCACATATGTCAAGTGATCATAAATATTATATGTGTAGATGTTAATTTCTCTAGTTTGGCCACTTTGGTGACTAACAAATTATATTGCACTAACTATACACATATTATTTATTGCTTAGTATAACGATCACTTTAATTTGTTGCACCATTTAAAAGCAAAACATAATTATTACATTATAGGAAAAATTATTTAAGAATTTTCAAAATATGTGCAAATTAAACTTTAGCACTTTATTAACTTGATATGGTGCATTGCAGAACGGTATTATTGGCAATAATTAAATTCACAATCTAAATAAGTGTAAATTTTGAGCAATTGTATAAAGGTCCCTTACATTGATGACATATCTGTTTGGGTGGGACTAACTTTGATTCGGTCAGAAAAATCTACTTTAGAGGTAAGTGGGCAACTTCTTTTATTGCCAATAATATCTGTCAATCTCGATTTTAGCTTTTACATTATATTGCCAATCTCAATTTTAGCTTTTATAATTATATTGCCACTAGTTAATAAATTCATTAAGATTATCAGTTCAAACAATTCAGGCTCTGATGGCACATGTAAGATTAAATACTTTAATACATAATATCAGGATCTTGAACACGATAATCTTACATAGAGATCGTTAGGGGTACATACCTGATGCGGAAGACATCATCACAGAGAGAAGCGGAAGCGTTCGTCATAAATTGGTTTCTACCTCCTTGCCCTAACTTTATGTTACCACAACTGTCAGCGATGGAATTATTGTAGAGAATATGTGTTAACCCTAATGGGTGGAGGGAGGACCAATTTATAGAGGTTATGACTTAATCTGGTACGTCCATCAAGTAACCAATGTACAGACGGGATTTATTCCTTATTAAATATTATTTATGGTATTACTTGGGTTACAAGTAAATTTGGGCCATAGGTAAGAAATAATTAATAATAATTCTTACTGTGTTCTCTGGAATGATCTAACTTTGACTGGTAATGTTGATAAAAAGTTCCCAGAGCTGTCTTTTGAACTTGCAATGTAGGGATAGGTGACTATTTTTTTTCCCTAGTTAGATTACATAGAAAACATCTTTGTACTAGTTTCCTTCCTTTCATATGAAAGACTTGTTGGGATAGGCATGTGTAATCACCCGGTCGGTTATTTTTGGTAAGTTTCGTGAATTTACCCTTTAGCCCTGCCAATGTCGACCCCTAGTCGTTTATGATTGAGTTTGAAAAGTTTGTTTTGACCTTTGAGTTATAAGTTGAGAATTTGGTAAGTTTTGAGTTTGACAGGGTAAGTTGTAAAGAAAGTAGTTTTTGGTGTCTTTTGGGGTTTCGGGTGTTGGAATGAAATTCCGTCAATTTCATCAGTCCCAAAATGTGAAATCTGTTCCGTGAAAGTTGTCAATTTCAGTTTCCAAGTCTTTTTGAGGATTTAAGGTTCTAAGGTATGGAATCGTGGAAATTTAGCCTTTAGGTTGACTTTGGTTAACATTTGGGGTTTGGATGCTCAAATTGGAATTCCAAGAGTTCCATTTAATTTGGGGAATGATTTTAGGTCTAGAAGAGGCCTTGGTTAAATTTTGAGACGTCCCGAGCTTGTTTAAGCCTTTTTCGGCATGAGTTAGTTTCTTGTGGTTTTCACGGATATCAAGTCAAGGAGACCTCAGATTGGTGTTGAAAATAGGTACATTGAGTCCAGAATGTCGAGTATAATTAATTTGCATATGTGGTTGGTATGTACGGAGTATGAACGAATCCCGAGGGTCCTTTCAATGTTTTGAGAATATGATGAAGTAGTAGTTGGCTGCAGGCTTCGCTTCGGCGAAGGCCAGCTGCTTAAGTGCCCTTGTCTTAAGCGATGGGGTTGTCTCTTAAGCGACCTTAGCTTTTGCGAAGTAGGCTTCGCTTAAGCGATGCTCGCATTTATTGCTAGGTTTTCGCTAGGTTTGCTTATGCAATACCTGAGAGGGGTTTTGCTACTCATTTCGGGGTTTAAGCCCCATTTCACCATTTTAGAAGTTAGGGAACCTTTGGTGGTGAGTTTTAGAGGGATTTTTGTGCTAGATTTGTTAAGTAAGTTCTCTTGATCCAAAAACCTTCATTTTCCTTTGATTAATGATGAGTTTTAAGATCTAAATATGAGGTTTTGACTGGCGAATGATGAGGTTTTTCAAGAACCCAAGTTCTTAGATATAATGGAGATTTTGAACTGATTTCAAGTCCTATTTCGAAATGATTTTTCCTAAGGAGTTCCTTAAGCCTTGTGTAATGCTTTCAAGTATTAAATTTTGAATTCGAACCTTAATTTTTTGAGTTGGTTATTGTGTTGATTGACCCATCTTTCAAGGTAATTGTTGTGGGTGTTGTTGTTTCTGGAAAGTGATTGTGAATACTTGCTTGTGCATAGATTATGTGGCTTTGGAGGTGATTCGGAAGGGGAAGACTCAACTATTTGAGTAATTTTTGATTGATTTAAGGCAAGTGGCTTCCTAAACCTTGTATTCTAGTTGAATTCATATGATTCCTTTGTTGATTTTGTGTTGGGGGTAATGGGAATGAGGTGAAGGTTTTAAATTGTCCATTTGTTATATCTAATTTAATAAAAAGGGGTTGATATGAAAATGGCTATGTGATGAACAAGATAATGTTAATTGCCTTATTCTGAGCCTTGATGATTGATTGATGAAATACTTGAAAACGTGATTTGTAGACTTGATGTTATTCTACACGACCTTGATTTTCTTACTTTTATTTCAGACTTTACTTAAGTGAACCCAGTTGCCTAACGTGTTTCAAAGAGAATGTAAAGATTGTAAAATAAGAACGCAATATTTTACGTGGAAACACCCGGTTCAAAAGGTGTAAAAACCACGACATGTTACTCAACACGATTTACCCCAACTTCACTAAATAACTACGAGCCTCAACAAACAATGAGATTACAAGATTTTATGTAACCTCAAGATTAATCCCCTAATCTCAATTCTAGCACAGACCTCCAAGGTATGTGTTCCCAGTGTCTTCGAGTTGCCCTCAACTTGAAGACTTATATCCTAGAATCAGTTTATAATTCACTGATCTAACAATATAAAAATCACAAATACTAAGAAACTTCTTAGATCTGTTCTTTTATATTCTTCATTCAGCAGCACTTCAGGAATCAATCACTCAGTGGTTTTTTCTTTCTAAGTGCTTGATAAATATGGAAGCCTCTTCTACTATTTATGCTTTTGCTTTCGCTGCACTTCAACTTCCTTTGGGACTCTTCTTTTATTTATAACTATATTTCAATTAGAGTTCTTCTCGCAATGAAATTCCTTTATGAAATAGAAGTCCTTCTTGAAACAGTTTCTCATGAGATCACTTTGCCAACGTGTTCCTTGCATTTCGTCATTTATCAAAACAATACTTTTCCCAACAAAATCCCTCATTTTGATGATGACAAACTTATGTCCAATGTCTACATTCTTCATTGCTTGCTTTTTTAACCTGTTAACATTTAAGCATGGAACACTTGGGAAAAATAAATTAGCTATGGGTTTTAAATAATGCATTACCTTATACTTCCCCCTTTTGGTATCATCGAAAATGGTTTCAAGTTAAATTTAAAGTATATAAGCAGAAGGAGCAATATCCAGTCTGCACTAAAATATGGTCATCAAGTTCGGATCCAAATGAGAAAAGCACAGTAAGTATCATAGCCATTGTTACTGAAAGCAGACTTAGAGTACGAAGCAACAAAACACACCATAGAGTACAACCCAAAAAGCAGTAAATGTCCTAAAATAAAGATCACATCAAGCATAACCTACAAAACAACATAGTCAATCAGGGAATTGAAAGATAGAAATGGATCAAGAAGCTGAGGTGGTATTTAGAGCAGAAAGCAGTTGATTTAGGTGTCGAACAGTTACGATATTAGCAGTCCTCTCCTGAGCAAGTTCATTTTGCAGAGCCACTACACGAGCTTCCCAAGTTTCCTTCTCTATTTGATGGGCAGTTTCCATAGCAATTATTTCATCTTCCTTCTCAGCAAGCTGATTTTCAGTCGCTGAAGAGGTGTGTCAAGACTCCTCATAGATACAGGGATAGTCATGTGATTCACCCTACCCACCACATCCTTAACTGTTTGAGAATCCCATACTTGGACTAGCACATCAAAGGCCTCAAAAATGGAAGCCATCCAGAATCCATATGTCAGGGTATGCCCATTTTCATCTTGATGAAGAACCCTGTGCATATGTTTGATGATCCAAGAGGGTAAATCAATAGGTACCTCAGTATCCAGTAGCTCCATGAGAGTAAGATCAACAAAATTAGCTTGCATACGTTGTTGTTTCCTCTAGAGAATGATCTTATGAACTACATCAAAGTACAGTTGATGTAGTGGAGACATATCATTCTTATCGACACCACGATGATGAGTTAGGTTAGGCTTGGAGGCGAATTTGAGAGAAATACTTAGAGCAGATGTATGGTTAGGCAAAGGAGGCCACTCAAGCTTCATATAATAACCCCACCTTTTAGAAGGAATCCCCAATATTCAAGTAACATCAGCAAGAACCAAGTGAATAGGACTGTTCCTTACAATAGAGGTAAAAGATAGCACATCACTTTTCCCATTTATATATAACTCAGTTACCTCCTTTTTTGCCAATTTGCGTTGAGTATCACCTTGAAGAAAAAGAGAAGACCACCCTTGGACCTCTAATTTAGTCAATAACACAGCCATTTCAGGGCCTCCAAATCCGGTGACTACCCTACCTCTAAGAACGGATTGCTGGTGAAAGTGAATGATTCGATCAAGCTGAGGTGAAGAAACTAAGGGAGTGGTCTGAGTCAGATTCCTAGCATCAGAGTCGGACAGGGAACTATCAGAGCGAACAGGGGAAGCAACTTGTTTCTTTTTAGATTTGGAAGTGGATTGTTTAGTGGATTTGATTTTGGATGCAGGTTTAGGAGGGGGCTTAGTCTTGGCTTTTGTTGAGGTCTTTTGGCTTAGAACTTAAAGATTTTGAGGCAATGTGTTTGCCATACCTCACCCTACTGATTACCAGATCATCATAAAAAATAACAATAACTGGGATTGAGGGTGGAGAACTAGTAGAAGTATGAGTCCTTCTCGTTGCTGCTAGGGCAGAAATTAGATCTGCTTCAGCCTAACGTCGTTTCTGTTTAGTTTGAGGAACCAAAATAGAAGAAATGATGTGGATATCAGTGAATGCAAAGGATTCAGACCTAGGGTTTGACATAGAGTTCTTGTTGAAGGTTCTAAGCCGACGCCTACCCCTTGTACGAACAATGTTAGCCAGAGGGACTTCATCAGTTGTATCAATGCTTAAGGGAACAGGGGTATTATCATGCTCCATGGGATAGAAATTAGTAGGCATGTAGGGAGAAAATGATTTCAACTTACAGAGCTCCACTTTTTGAATCCATCGAGAACTACCCTAAATGTTGCATGTGCTCTTGCTTCCCCCTCACTTGGTTCATCAGGAATGATGGCTAAAGATAGATCATGAGAGTGAACTTCCTCAACTGTTGGGCGACACGGATAACCATTGACCGATATAAGGTGGGTGATTCCTTCCTCAGAGGCAAAGATTGAACATTGACTAGTGCTAAAGAGGCATCATATGAGATCGAAGTTGCAGATTTTTCAAGGGATTTTGAAGAGGACGCCATTTTTGAATGATTCAAACTTTGGTAGAGAACAACAATAAAAAAAAAGATTGGGGTTAAGAAGGAGGGTTATTGAAGATGAAGGGATAGACTAGACTTCTTGATTTGATGTTGACAACATTTTGAACAAAAAGAAGAGAAATGAAGAGTTTTTAGCGGTTTTAAAGGATTCATTATTAATGAGAGAGAGTGGGATATAAAAAATGAACCACGTTATTTATGTTTATCAGCATGTGTGACTCTTTAATTAAAAACATTTTATACCTGAAGTGTACTCCATGATTTGCTAAATTGAATTGTACCTATTATTATCTGCTCAAAGTAACAAACATCCACGAGAGTTAGTGAGAGATAATAAGGATAAAAATGATATACAAGTTAATGGACTTTATAGACTAGATAGTTTCACTTCATAGACTTAAAATACACATGAATTTGTATAGCTACCATTTTCTAACCAATCATTGAGGGAGGGAAATTATGCAATCTTAATCATCCCCAAGTCTAGCCTATTTTTCTCAAAATGCTCTCTACTTAGTGCTTTGGTAAAAATATCAGCAATTTGTTCCTCAGTGGAGTAAAACATTATTGATATGTGACCTTTTTCTACATTGTCTCTTAGAAAATGGTATCATTTATCAATATGTTTTTTTTTTTCATTTATGTTGCACAGGATTCTTTGCTATATTAATAGCACTAGTATTGTCACACAAGATAGGAACCCTTCCAACATTCATACCAAAATCCAATCGTTGTTGTTTGATCCATAAAAATTGTGCACAACATGATCCAGCTGCCACGTATTCAGCCTCAGCAGTAGATAAGGCTACAAAGTTTTGTTCCTTGGTGGACTAGGATATCAAACATGTTCTAAGGAAGTGAGCCATACTTGTGGTACTTTTTTTGTCGACTAGGTATTCAACATAATCAACATCTACATAACCAACAAGATTGAAGTTGCTTCCTTTGGAGTACCAAAGTCCCAGATCAGTGGTTCCTTTGAGATACCTGAAAATTCTTTTAACAAATTTAAGATGAGATTCTTTGGGATTTGCTTGAAACCTAGAACAGAGTACAACACTAAACACGATATCAGGTCTACTTGTACATCTTTTGCTCAACAAATGCACCAGTTATATCCATATCTAGCTTAGTGGCAATAGCAATAGGAGTATCAATTTCCTTTGTGCCAGTCATGTTGAACTTTTTGAGCAATTCCTTCACATACTTTTGTTGATGAATCAAAGTATCTATGGGTGTCTGCTTGATTTCTAATCCAAGAAAAAAGTTAAGTTCACCTATCATGCTCATTGCAGACTCTCCACTCATAAGTCTAACAAATTCTTGAGTCATCAGACCATTTGTAGATCCAAAGATTATGTCATCCACATATACCTACACAATCAACGTCTTTTCCTTTTGTTTTTAGAAAAAATGTGTTGTCGATTTTACCGCTTGTGTGGCCATGGTCTAAAAGAAACTTGGATAGCCTTTCATACCATGCTCTTGGATCTTGCTTTAACCCATACAGAGCTTTGTCCTGTTTATAGACATGATCAGGAAACTCTGGATTTTCAAATCCATGTGGCTATTTTACATAGACTTCTTCTTTCAAAAATCCATTCAAGAATGCACTTTTCACATCCATTTGATAGAGAGTGAACTCTTTAAAAAGAAAAAATGCAATAAGTAATCGAATAGCTTCAAGTCTTGCTACAAGAGCAACTGTTTCATCATAGTCGATTCCTTCTTCCTGATTGTACCCCTTGACCACAAGTCTTTCCTTATTTCTTGTGACTGTTCCATTCTCATCCAGCTAGTTCCTATACACCTATTTTGTTCCTATCATTGTTCTCCCTTTAGGTGGTGGAACAAGATGCCACACCTCACTTCTTTCAAATTGATTTAGCTCCTCTTGCATTGCTTATATCCAATTTTCATCAAGAAGAACCCGCTTCACCTTTTTTGGGTTCAACCATGGACACAAAAGCTTAAAATGCACCTAAGTTCTTAAAGCCTGACCTGCTAGTGATTCCAGATATTAGGTCTATAAGACCATTATCAATTGGATGCGATAACATTTTGTGCTTCAATATGACCAGTATCTTGACTTATTGTTCGCCTTGTCTGTGTGCTGTCTGATTGCTCAACTGAGGGCCCAGGTTGCTCAACTTGTTCCTGACTGTGCTCCTCAATTTCACTATCACCCTGCATGTTAGTGTCAAACAAAGAACTGTTTTCATAAAAAATAACATGCACACTCTCTTCGACACATTTTGTTATTTTATTCAAAAACCTACATCATTTACAATCTAGAGAGTATCCTAGGAAGATTCCCTCATCACTCCTTGCGTCAAATTTTCCCAGGTTATTTTTACCATTATTATGAACAAAACATTTGCAACCAAAAGTCCTAAAGTGAGAGATATTTGGTTTTCTACATTTGAGTATTTCATAGGGAGTCTTTTCTAAGATAGGACGATTCATGCACCTATTGATAATGTAATATGCACTACTAATGGCCTCAGCCACAGATTGTTTTCAAGATTGGCAATCATCATTGTCCATGTCTTCTAAAGTCCTGTTTTTCCTTTCAACTACTCCATTTTGTTGAGGAGTCCTAGGAGTACAGAAAATATGATCTATTCCATGTGATGAACAGAATTCTATGAATTTTGCATTTTCAAATTCTGTTCCATGATCATATCTTATAGAAATCAAGGATAGTCCTAGAGTTTTCTCCATTTTCTTGATAAAAACAGAGAAAGTATCAAAGGACTCTTCTTTAGAAGCTAGGAATGGTGTCCAAGTGAATATAGAAAAATCATCAATGATGACAAAGAAATACCTTTTTCCTCCTCTGCTTCTTACTCTCAATGGTCTGCATAGGTCCATATGAATCGGTTCAAGGCATCTGGTTGTACTTACCTGGTTCTTTGACTTGAAGGATGATCTCACTTTCTTCCCCCATAAACATGCACCACAAACTTAGTCATTTTTTTAATTTGGTTTTAGGCAAGCCTATAACCATCTCCTTTTCTAACAGTTTGTTTATTTGTTTCAAACTTGCATGTCCAACTCTTTTGTGCAATAATAAGGGATCAGTAGCTATTGCACTGAGGCACTTCAGACAAGTGCCCAGAATTCCCATGATGTCAACTTTGTACATATTTCTGTGTCTTGTGGCGGTTAAGACAACCTCCTTTTATATCTAGCTTTTCAACCCTGCAACCTTCAGAAGTAAAAATTACTTTATTACCTTTGTCACATAATTGAGAGAAGCTGAGAAGATTATGCTTTAGCCCATTCACGTGGTACACTTCTTCCAGTGCTCTGGATTCAATCTTTCCAATATTCCCTACTCCTACAATAGTACCTTTCTTTCCATCTCCAAATGAAACACTTCCCCATTTGAATGCATTGAGTGAAAGGAATTTATGTTTCTCTCCAGTCATATACTTCGAACAAGCACTATCCATATACCAGTGCTTGCTTCCTTTCACTTTTACCGGCAAGCATTTTAAAGGTTAGTTTTAGGAACCTAGACTAGCTTGGGTCCTTTCCGATGATTGAAAGGGTGAATAAGATTTCTTTTTGCCCATTTTTGCAGCCAATTGTTGTTCCTATTGCTTTGATTGGTTTTAACACAGTTATTAGTTGCCAATTAAGAATTTTTATTTCTATATTTTTTTGCGATGGGACAATCATTGGTTGGGTGCCCATGTTTGCCATAAATATAGCACAAGTCAGCTGTAATAGCTTTATCATTATAGAAACCAATGTTTGCTTTCTCATTGTGACTTTTCTCACTTAATTGATTGACAATTCTGGATGAGTGAGTCCATCTATTAGCTCTTTCAAGATTTAGTTTTATCTGAGAAATTTCTACATTTAGTTTTCTCACCTTTTCTTTTTCAAAAAAATAATCATTTTTGCATTTCTTCCAAATCATTTTCCAATTTTTCTTTAGTTTCACTCATTTCTACTTTTCCTTTTCCATTGACTGACATCTTTAAGATTTCAGTTTTTAGATCTAGGTTAGATTACTCAAGTTTTTCAACATGTTTCTTCAGACAACTATTTTGATCATCAATTATAGTTTTTCCACTTTTGAGTTCCATGCACTCAAATTTCTAATCTGCAAAGACTTTAAACAACTGATCTCTTTCACATGTTAATTCTTGAACTGCATCAATTAACCCATTCATCAATCCAATTAATTTATTTTTTGAAAATAGATACAGTTTCTGTTAAGATCAAGAATACTAACTTCAGATTTTTCATCATCCTCAAGGTCTGAATCTCCTACATCCATGAATGTTGTTCCATCTATTTCTTCATCGTTGGATTCTTCAATTCCTGATCCCCAAGCAGCTACCATTGCACATTCCTCCTTTTGCTTTGATGTCCTTTCCTTTTCTGCTCTTTCTTTCCTCCATTGAAATTCCCACTGATGACATTCCTTAATATGATGATCAGTTTTTCCACACTTGTAGCAACCAACTTGAGATTTATCATTTGACCACTTCTTGTGACTGGTTTTCTTCTTTTCATTTCCTGAGATACTTCTTAAAGCTTTTTGCCAGGTATTCCATTTGTTCCTTAGCAAAATCAGAATCTTCTCCATCAGACACTTTCAGGGCCAATGAGTTTTCATTGAGCATTTCCTCCATTTTCAAGTCATCCATGTTCATCTCATGTGTTCTGAGATTTCCCACAAGTTTATCAAGTGTCATTATGGAGATGTATTTAGCTTCTCTTATAACAGTTACATTTACATCCCATTTGGTTTTTGGAAGAATCATTAGCACTTTGTCAACATGTTCTTTAGTAGTGAAAACTTTTCCTAGGGATGACAACTCATTAATCAGCTTAGTGAGTCTAGTAATCATTTCTAACCGAGGTTCACCTTCCTTTATTTTGAAAGTTTCATATTCACTGAACAACATATCTACTCTAAATTTCCTTACTTGACTAGTGCCTTCATGAACATTGACAAGTGAATCCTAGATTTGTTTGGCAATAGTACAATTTGAGATTCTGTTATACTCATCTGGTCTAAGGCCACAAACTAGAATGTTTTTCGTCTTCACATTTTTCCTAAGAGCTGATAGATCAAGTCAATCCCAACCTTTGGAACTTGAACTTCTTCAACAGTCTTCATGGGAATAGTAGGTCCAATCGTTATCATGTCCCACAATTCATAATCTTCCGCTTGAATGAAGTCTTTAATGCGTGCTTTCCACAAGCCAAAGTGAGACTCATTGAACATTGGGGCTTTGACAATTGATTGTCCTTTGTTGTGGTTGATAAGTAGTGCATAATTCATTTTGATCTTTTATCTTAGGTGTTACCCTGCATAAGATAACCTTGCTTTGATACCAATTGTTATTCTACAAGATCTAGATTTTCTTACTTTTATTTCAAACTTTACTTAAGTGATCAAAGTTACCTAACATGTTTCAAAGAGAATGTAATGACTGTAAAGTAAGAACATAATATTTTACATGGAAACACCCGACTCAAAAGGTGTAAAAACCACGACTTGTTCCTCAACACGATTTACCCCAACTTCACTAAATAACTATAAGCCTCAACAAACAACGAGATTACAAGAGTTTATGTAACCTAAAGATCAATCCCCTAATCTCAATTCTAGCACAGATCTCCAAGGTATGTGCTCCCAGTGTCTTCGAGTTGCCCTCAACTTGAAGACTTAGATCCTAGAATTAGTTTATAATTCACTGATCTAACAATATAAAAATCACAAATACTAAGAAACTTCCTAGATCTGTTCTTTTATATTCTTCATTCAGCAGCACTTCAGGAATCAATCACTCAGTGGTTTTTTCTTTCTAAGTGCTTGATAAATATGGAAGCCTCTTCTACTATTTATGCTTTTGCTTTCGCTGCACTTTAACTTCCTTCGGGACTCTTCTTTTATTTATAACTATATTTCAATTAGATTTCTTCTTGCAATGAAATTCCTTTATGAAATAGAAGTCCTTCTTGAAACAGTTTCTCATGAGATCACTTTGCCAACGTGTTCCTTGCATTTCGTCATTTATCAAAACAATATTTATCCTAACACTTGAATTGTATGAATTGTTGTCTCTTCCATGTGGTCTGATATTGCTTGTATTTATTGATTGTGAACTTCGTGGTGAGACATATGATGATTTATTATGTTGAGGTCTTTGCCAACGAGTTTTATGATGCCCTGGTCTTTGCTAGTGAGTTTTATGATGCCGAGGTCTTTGTTGGCGAGTGTCATGATCCTAAGGTCTTTACCGACAAATGTCATTATGTCGAGGTATTTACTAGTGTGTGCAATGATGTCGAGATCTTTGCTGGCAAATGTTATTATGCCGACATCTTTGTCAGCGAGTGTTATGATGTTGAGGCCTTTGCTAGAAACTTATTATGTCGAGGTCTTTGTCGGTGAATGTTATTATTCCGAGGTCTTTGCCGGTGAGTGTTATAAAGCTGATAGGAAATGGTTCCGGCTAGAGATTGTTCATTGTGAGTTTATACTTATGCGTGACTTACTTGTGAATTGTGGTTGATGTATTTGTTATGTGTGACTGAACTATTTGTCATTGAGATTGACTTATTTGATTTTTTTTACTGTTGAATTGGGAAGATTGAACTATAAATATTGGGTCTGTGAGCTGTCTATTGTAGAATTGCTAGGTTGGGGTGATTTTTGTGCAGCTGATAGTTTGAGGAGGTTTAGTTGGATTGTAAGGTGTATTCAATTTCTAGCTAGTTGTGTTGCTTAGTAGGTTGGTTGCTAGGTACTGTGTTGTTACTATTGATCCCTTGCTTCAACACTTGTGTAGGTTCTGATCCCGGACCCATGTGATATATTTCTCCTTCTCTTGATCTCGAGGCTCATCAAGGACTTGAGAGGTACCTTCTTGTCATCCCTTTTCTTACATTTTGTTCTATTGTAGAAATAAAGATTGAGACTTGTATCTATTTCTTTATTCTGCACTTATGTATTTAGTGGCTTGTACACATAACAACCAGATTTTGGGGGCTCTAATAGAATAATATGTTTTTATTTTTACTATTTTCCATTTTTCATTCATTTTCGTTGGGTTAAGGCTGACTTGTCTTGATGGGAAAAGGAAGGTGTCATCATGTCCATTTTTAGATCGTGACAACATGCTTTTGTGATAACTTACTAGGTGAAACAATGAAGTTTTGTGGGAATTAAACTTCTCCAGATATTTTGTCATTGATATTGAGCACTACAAGATCTCCCATGTCTCTATATTTTATAGGCACTGGTAACTGTAAATCTGCCCTCCTGTGTTTTCAGATAACCCTGTCTGTTGCATTTGTGTCAAGGCTAGTATCCCCCTAATATTTCTAGTAATGAAGTCACTCTCTCTATTTCCCAACCATTCAAAAGTTTTTTGAAGGATAGGTTCCATCCTTGTGTAGACCAACAATCACCTACCTTGGCATCCACAATGGTGCAAATGGAGAATAGGTATCGAAATGATTCACTCAAGGGGCCTAACCAATCAAACCATCTCCCCAAAATTTGAATCTCTTGCCGCTCCCCACCTTTAGAATCAGATTTTCTTCCATAATGCTCTAATTGTTCTCCATACTATCCATCCATATGGTGTTGTAACTGTGCCTGTACAGATTAGATTTAGTTCCCCATATTTTGTTGTTATCACCTCCTTCCATAGAGTGTTATCCTCAATGATACATCTCCATAGACATTTCATTAAATGACTTATGTTTTAAACCTTCAAATTTCGGATACCCAGGCCTCCTCTTAACTTGCCCCGCATTATAGTCTTCCATTTCACCAGATAGTAACCATTGCCTTATTTCCCTTCCCGCCATAGAAAGTTCCTCTAAGCATGTCCAGTTTCTTTATACCTTTTTGTAGGAATTGGGAATAAGGACATAACATAGTTTGGACGAAGTCCAGTACATAGTTAATTAGAATCACTCTACCTCCCGTTGAGAGGCATTTTTCTTTCAACCGTGCAAACATCCTTGCTGTGTTTTCCAGAATCCCATCCCAAATATCTAGTGCTTTATGTTGAGGCATACTTAAATAAGTGGTTGGCAATCCTTCACTTTTACACCCCAAAATTTTTTCCAAACCTTGAATTTGTGTACATCTTTAACATGAGTCAAGCTACTCTTCTCCCAATTAACCTATAGGCGTGACACGGCTTCAAAGAGATTGAAAATTAATCTGATAAATTTAGTTGTTCAGCTTTTTGTTCATACATGATAATGGTATCATCTGCATATAATAAGTGATTGATTTCCCTTCCGCTTCACTACTAAAAAACTGCTAAAAAATAACGGACGGCGTCGCTAAAAAAATTGTGTTTTTTGCCACGCGGTCCGTCGCTTTTAATAAAAATAATTATTTTTAAAATTATTTGACAAAAAGCGACGGACAACATCTCTTAGTCCGTCACTTTTTTTAGCGGATTTTTGCGCCAAATATATATATAATTAATAATTATTTATTTAATATATATAGCGACGCTGTCCGTCGCTTTTATTAAAAATAATTATATATAAATTAAAATATTAACCACGCTGTCCGTCGCTTTTAATTTATTTTAAGATATTAATTTTTTTTTTTACTATAGCGACGGACAACATCTTTATGTCCGTCGCTTCTTGGTCAAAATACTTGGTCAACTATTTTAAAAAAGCAACGGAGAGTGTCTCTTAGTCCGTCGCTTTTTGGTCAAATTGTTGGTCAACTATTTAAAAAAAAGCGACGGACATAGAGACGATGTCCGTCGCTTTTCATTAAATATCTAAAACAGAGACGCGATTTTCCCCCATTTCCCCATTTCTGAAAACTCTCATCCTTCTCTCCACTCCTCACCGCCACCACTGTGTCGCTGCTGCCGCCGGACCCGCCGCGAGCCAGCCGCTGCCGCCTTCTCTATTGCTGCCAGACCAGCCACCGCCTTCTCCGTTGCTGTCGGACCAGCCGCCGCCTGCTTCTCCTCTTTGTTCAATCTCTCCTTCTCCTTTAAGGTTAGGGTTTAATAATTCATTAAATTCTTTTTCAAATTGAGCTATATTTTGATTTTGTTAGCTATTTAATTGTAATTAGTTTATTGAATTTGTGCTTATTGATTGTTAGTTTGAATTAGGGATTATTAGTTAGTGAGTGAATTTGTGTAATTTTAGGATTAGTTTAAATTATGTATTTTATGACTAGTTTGAATTAGGGTATTTAGGAGTACTTTTTGAATTTGGATTTTAGGGCTAGCTAGTTTGAATTAGCGATTTTAGGAGTAGTTTGAATTAGGGTATTTAAAGACTTGTTTGAATTTGGGTATTTCTTGAGTTAATTAGTTTTATTTTGAGATTTTAGGACTAGTTTGAATTTGTGATTTTAAGATTAGTTTGAATTTGGAGTTTAGGACTAGTTTGAATTATATTTGAGATTTTAGAACTAATAGTTTGAATTTGGAATTTTAGCACTAGTTTGATTTTGGGATTCTAGGACTACTTTGAATTTGTTATTTTAAGAATAGTTTGAATTTGGAATTTAGGACTTGTTTGAATTATATATGAGATTTTATGACTAATAGTTTGAATTTGAGATTTTAGGACTAGCTAGGTTTGAATTTGGTATTTTAGGGATTTGAATTACAACTTAATTAGATTTTATAATCAACTATAACTTGAACCTAATTAGGAATATGAACTTGAAATCTTGTTGACCTAATAAATTAAATTTGGGATTTTAGCACTAGCTAGTTTTGAATTTGGGATTTTATAAGGGATTTGAATTACAACTTAATTAGAATTTATAATTAATTTTAACTGGAATTTACTATAAATTGAACTTAATTAGGAATATGAACTTGAAATGTTGTTGACCTTAATTAATTAGAACTTAATTTTTATTCTTATTAGAACTTGGATTTTATTTGAACTTAATTAGAATTTTGTAGTACTTGAAAATCTTATGACCTTAATTAATTTGAACTTAAATTAATTAGAACTTTATTGAAATTAATTAATTTATAATAACTTGAAAACTAATTAGAAATTAATATAAACTTAATTTTGTACTTAACTAGAACTTGAACTTAATATAGTTGAACTTAATTAATTAGTATTCATTAATTAATTAAGCTTTAACTTTGTAAATATTGAAATGTAGTATTTATATTAACAATATAAATTAGTTTAATGTAGTAAAATTATTATTTAATTTATTAATATAATTGAATATCTATATATTTGTAGATGGATCATCGTTTGTGGATATATAATATGCATTATGAAACTAGTGCTGGTTTGAAACCTGAGTTTATTGACGGTGTTAGAAATTTTATTGAACATACAATGACACTTGACATTTCCAAGAATAATGGATTGGTTAGGTGCCCTTGTAGTGCATGTAGGTGCTTAAAATTTTTTGAGCCAGATACAGTCATGGTTCATTTGTACTGTAATGGATTTAAGCCTAGATATTTTGTATGGATTGATCATGGAGAAAAAGATGGATTGAATGGTATGTTTTATAATTCGATGCATGTGGATGAATATAATATGCTTGCACCACATGGTCAACTTAGGGTTGAACAAGATAGGGTTGAACATGATAGGGTTCATGAAATGATCAGTGATGCTTTCGGGGTTCAAAGTGGGATGGAACCCGAACAATATTTTGATGAAGCTCCTAATGAAGAAGCAAGACGCTTCTATGATCAATTAGAAGAGTCTAGTCGTCCACTATGTGAAGGGAGTCTGCATTCTGCTTTGTCAGTTGCAGTTAGATTAATGAATATTAAATCAAATTGGGATGTTCCTAATGCAGCTATGGACTTAATGGTTGATCTTTTGGGTGAACTAGTTAATCCGGATTTTAACATACCTAAGAACTTCTATCAGGCAAAGCGTTTGGTTTCCAAGTTAGGATTGACGTATGATAGAATTCATTGTTGTGTTAATGGTTGCATGTTGTTTTACAAGACTGATAGTGAATTATAACATTGTAAGTTTTGTGGACATGCTCATTATAAGAGGACTCTGGCTGGAAAGATGGTCCTAATTAAGGCGATGCATTATCTACCTCTTATTCCTAGGTTAAAGAGGTTGTATGCATCAATGAGGTCAGCCCCACATATGAGATGGCATCGTGAATATAGAAGGTCGTCGGGTGTCTTGTCTCATCCATCTGATGGTGAAGCATGGAAGCATTTTGATAACGTATATCCTGATTTTGCTAGTGAACCAAAAAATGTTAGATTGGGGTTGTGTGAAGATGGCTTCACACCATTCTCTAGTGCTGCTTCGCCTTATTCATGCTAGCCGGTATTTCTTACTCAGTATAATCTTCCTCCTGAAATGTGCATGACCAGTCCTTACATCTTTCTAAGTTGTGTTATTTCAGGTCCCCGTAATCCAAAAGGTTTGATTGATGGCTATCTACAACCATTGATAGATGAGCTCAAACAATTATGGTTTGAAGGCGTTTTGACTTATGATATATCAACTAAGAGGAATTTCGTTATGCGTGCTTCTTTAATGTGGACTATTAATGATTTTCCTGCATACGGGATGTTGTCTAGTTGGATGACAGCTGGAAAGCTAGCATGTCCGTATTGCATGGAAAATAGTAAGGCATTCACTTTAAAGCATGGCAGAAAAAATACATGGTTTGATTGTCATTGTCAGCTCTTGCCAATGGACCATGAGTTTAGAAAGATGAAAAATGCATTTAGGAAAAATAAGATTGAAAGTGACCCCACCTCCATTACTCATAGGGCATCAAATTTGGGAGAGAGTTTCTCAATTACCTAAAGTTACAGAAGCTTCACCTTCTAGACTTCCTGGTTATGATGTTGAACATAATTGGACCAAACAAAGCATATTTTGGGATTTACCGTATTGGAAGGACAATCTTCTACGACATAATCTTGATGTGATGTACATTGAAAAAAATTATTTTGACAATTTGTTTAACAGAATGATGGATGTTAAGGGTAAGACAAAAGACAATCCAAAAGCTAGAATGGACATAAAGGAATATTGTAGGAGAAAAGAGATATGGCTACAGAAATTACAAAATGGTAAAATAGTTAAGACCAAAGCCAGCTTTTCATTCACATTGGATGAGAAACGTGAAATCTGTGAGTGAGTTAAAAATTTGAGGATGTCGATGGGCTATGCTTCGAATTTAGGAAAGCGGGCAGATATGAATGAAGGAAAATTGATAGGTATGAAAATTCATGATTGTCATGTGTTCATGGAAACTTTAATTCCTATCGCTTTTAGCCATCTACCCGAAAGGATATGGAAACCAATCACAAAGATAAGTCTTTTTTTAAAAGATTTGTGTTATGAAAAATTGTTGGAGAGTAGTTTAGACAGGATGGAGGAAAATATTATTGTTATTACTACTAAGTTGGAGAAGATATTTCCATGTGGTTTCTTTGATGTGATGGAGCATCTTCCAATTCACCTTGTACAAGAGTCCCACCTCGGAGGTCCGGTTCAAACAAGATGGATGTATCCATTTGAAATATTCACTAAGTTATATATATTCACCAAGTCTTTTATTAACATATATATACATGCAGAAAAATTGGCAGTTCCAAGCAAATAATTAAGCAAAGGGGAAAAATCGAAGGATCAGTTGTTCAAGGTCATATTGGGAGAAAAACTGGTGATTTTTATTCTTATTACTTTGGTCATGATGTGTCATGTAGGAGAAACAGGCCCAATCGCAATGATGAAGGCGATATTGATCCTTTATTTCCACCGATATCAATTTTTAATCTAAATGGTCGAGGATCTAAAAAGCGCGGACAGCGAGGCTTCACTAATATGGAAATGCAATCAGTTGTGACACATATTTTGCTTAATTATCCAAAGATTCAACCATATCTCAAGTAAGTGTTAAAAATATGTTATCAAATTACATACTAATAAGTGTTCATTAACTAACGAAATACTTGAATGTAAAATGATCAGCTTGTTCGTAAACACATGGGGTAATGAAGCCATCTATATAGAATTTTCCAAATGGCTAAGAAACTATGTAAGTGTGCAATCACTAAGTATTTAATAATATATTCATGTTATACTAAATTATATTACTTGAAATAACAATCACGTAGGTTTACGATGAATACTCAAGTGTCCAACATTTGCAATTAGTGAAAGAAGTAGCACTTGAACCTGAATCTCAAGTACTGGCAATGTATAAATATTGTGTCAATCGTTTTAAGTTTCAAATTGAAGAAGTTTCTAGGAACAAGAAAACAAATAATAGCGGTGTCTACATACAAGGTGATGTTGATGGTACTGGCCAAACTATTGAATATTATGGTGTCATTCATGAGATTATTGAAGTGAGGTATTCAGGTTGGCCTAAAAAGAAGATTGTATTGTTTCGTTGTGAGTGGTTTGACCCATCACATAGAGGCACAAAGGTGGACCATCAACATAATATAATTGAAGTTAAGCACATTAGAAAATACAGAAGTTTTGATCCTTTTATTATTGCACAAAATGCTAAACAAGTGTATTACGCTCTATATCCATTGTGTAGAGACAAAGCTGATTGGTGGGTTGTTATAAAAAGTAAGACTGGAAAGAATTAAAATTGACAATGTCTTAGATGTGGCGTATAAAAATGATGTTGCACTTGTTCATCAACAAGTTGATATTGAATTGGAAACTGTAACATCCGGCAATTTGAAGTGGCTTCAAAGAAGCTTGAAATTTGAAAAAAAAAAAAAAATTTAAAATCTGGAAATTTGGCTAAGTGTGGAAAAACATGAGTTTTTGGCCAACTTTGAGCAGTCGTAACTCCTAGCTAAGGATGAGTTAGGAGTAGTTCCAGTTATGGTTGCGAAGCCCTTGGAATGATCTTTCCAACGCCACCAAGTTTGCTCGATTCCGAGTTTGTATGAGGGAGTTATGACCTGTAGAAGTTGGGCAGTTGGAAGGGAAATCCGTTCGGGAATTTAAGGGCATTTTGGTCTTTTCCCAAATTCTTTCTCTTGAAGTTACATGGTGTGTTAGGCTGATTTTTTTGGATCATTTCTTTTATCCCATTTTAAAGAGAAAGAGTTAGGGTTCTTGAGAAGAGAAGAAGAAGAGAAGAAGAGAAGAAGAGGAGAAAGGAGATCAACTAGATCATTGTGGATCTTTCGTCGGGGGTGATCCCTATCAAGGTATGTGAGTTCTTTGTGTGGGTTAAATCCTTTCCCCCACGCACCAAGCTCTTTTTTTTTTATAAGTTGAGAAAAGATTGGAATTGTTGTTGAAGTTGTTAAAGTTGTTGAAGTTGTTAAAGTTGGTGAAGTTGTTAGTTGTTGTTGATGTTGTGGATTGTGTAGTTGAAACCTATTGTATGTTGAGGGAATTATGA
>JAJOOR010007919.1:0-26766 GCA_036250505.1 Solanum acaule
GAAATCATTTTTACGTTTCAAGTTTTCACTGATCTCTGGTGACGACGACAATAACGAGACATGAATAATGAAAGCAAAATCAAATGTTGTCTTCTTTTGTTTGCTTTTAGCAGCATTACAGAAATATTTTAGCAGAATCAAACTCATGGAAAATTCAATTGCCTACTAAGTTTTCGTTTTTATTAGATTTTTAAGCTGTAGATTTCTAACTAAGAAATATTTTCATGTATAACATTTGAATTGATTCAAAAATAACAAATTTATGTACTATTATTTAGAAAGTAATTTAATTCAAGTTATTTAACTTAGAGTAATAATAAAATAGGAGTTCTTTTAAAAATGATTATAAAAGCACAGTATGTGCAAGGATTCGAACCCACGCCCGCATTGTGGGCTTTACTGGAAAGCCTCAATCCACTGGGCCACGCCACCTTGTTGTGTCAGGGGTGTCCAAAGTATTAAATTTAACCGCTTCAAGTTTCATTTTACTCATATATACGACATAATTTTCCGGTGAAGGGTCTCCAATTGGACACCCTTAGGACAATGTAGCTCCACCACTGATATTAGTGAATCTCATGCAATATTCTTCTTGCAATATATTTTGCATAAAATGACAGGACTTGCACAATTTCTTTGACTTTGACACGTTCTCTAGTTCCATTAATTAGCACAATATCGTCATCAAATAGCATACACTATGTAACCTCATTTTGTGTAGTTGCTTAGCTCATCCAAATTTGACTAAACAAGTATGGGCTCGACACTAATCATTAGGTAATCCCACAGTTAAGGAAAATTCATTTTCATCTCCTACAATATTCCCACGCTAGTAACTACCACTTCATACATGTCCTTTATGAAATTTACTTAAATATAAATTCCTTTCTTCCCCAACACCCACCAAAGGACATTTCATAGTACTTGATCATATGCTTTCTCTAGGTTGATCAACATAATGTGTAGTTCTTTCTTTATATCAAGAATATAGTCACTGTTGTAGATCTACCAGGCATATATTCAAACTAGTTCGTCACTCTTGTAGTGTTCCCAAGTCTACATTCCATCACTCTTTCTCAGACCTTCATAATAACTCACAAGTATAATACGACAGTTCGCACAACTTTAAATATCTCCTTTGTTTTTATAAATTGAAATCAGGGTATTCTTTTTCCACTCATTGGTATCCTACCATTTGTTATAACATTAAGGGGTCGTTTGGTTGGGAACAAGTTATCCAAGGATTAGTTATCTTGGGGTTAGCTATCTTGGGATAACTTATCCCACCATGTATATAGGATAACTTATCCCACCATGTATAGAGGATAACTTATCCCATCACTATGATATAAATGGTGGGATATGTTATCCCAAACATGACAACCAAACAAGATGCAAAAATTTTATGCCATCACTATTTGTGTGTATCCCTCACACCAAACGACCCCTAAATAGCTTGGAGAACCATCCTAGTCAAACCACTACAAGAAAATTTAATACCTCTATGGGGTTATCATCTGTAACATAGGCTTTGTTCTCATATTTTTCATGCTATTCTTTACTTGTGACAACCTTATTCTACAAGTGTTCCTATCTTGCACATCCATATCCAAAAGTTTTTTCTTGTGGTTTGAATTGAACAATTAATCAAAATGCCTCTTCATCACTCTCAGTCATGCTAGTTTAACATTTCTTCCCTTCTGCTTGTGTCCTTGGTTATTGTGAGAAATATAGGAAAAAGAATATTATTAAATTGTTGTTGTGTCTACATTATTACATTGAGACCCTATTTATAGACCCTAGAATACAATCCTTTACCAAGGATACTATTTAGTATTCCTATTCCTATTCTAATAGGATTGTATAAACCTATTCCTATTCTAACACTCCCCCTCAAGCTAGTGCATACAATTCATGTACCTAGCTTGTTACAAATATAATTAACACGAGGACCGATGAGGGGCTTGGTGAGATATCTACAAGTTGATCACTCGACTTTACAAAATTGACAATCAATCTCAATGTGCTTGGTCTTATCATGAATTACTGAATTTGATGCATAATGCCGATAAGTGATAAAATTATAGTGTTAACTTTCCAAAACAAACTTGCAAAGATTGTTTCAGACCATAGAGTGACTCACATAATCGACATACAAGGCTACTAAACTCCCCTTGAGCAACAAAGTGCTCAAAATCTAGTATAAAGTATATGGATCATGTTGGAATCAATAGATGAGTCGATATTAAACAAGTCACCGAAAAACTGGTCGGAACATGCTCATATGCCGGAGTATTAGATTTGATGGCTAAAAGTGGTCACAATCTAAGAAATGAATAATATGGATAGGGTCGGAATGATGACACGACTCAATTGGAAAATAGAAATTATATACGAAAGATTGGATTGACTGCACGATCCTATTGAAAAAGAGAAATAACATGAGTAGGGTTGGAATGATGGCACAACCCTACTGGAAAAAAAGAAATTATATGGGTAGGATTGGAATGATGGCACAACCCTACGCAAATCAGATTTGAGGAGTCACCGGAAAGACGAATGGAACTACGCAAATCAAATCTGAGGAGTCACCAAAAAGACACATGATGCTATGCAACTCAAATATGAGAAAGTAGTTCGGAAAAATCCACGGTACTACACAAATTAAATATGAAAAGTAGTCCGGAGAGATGCATGGTGTTACGCAAACCAAATCTGAAAAAAGTAGTCACCGGAAAGATCGCACGGTGAAAGCAAATTAAATATGAAAAAGTAGTCACCGAAATGATGGCACAGTGCTACACAAATTAAATATGAAAAAAATAGTCACCGAAAAGATACACGGTGACCCAACTTTTGCTAACATAATTGTGGGCCAGACGAGCGGCATATATGAGTAATAGCCGGCAGCGGGAATTGAAATTAAAAAGAAAACAGGAACATATAAATAAAAGATTGTCTACACAAAGTTCAAAAAAAAAAATTTAAAAATTAAAATACTGCAAAGTGAAATTAAAAAGAAGAATTGAAAGAAACCTCAAACGAGGCAAGCCAGGGCAAGGAGAAGTCATTGAGAAATGCTAAACAGGGAAAGGAAGGGTTGGTTATGGTTTGTCCTGCCCCTTTGCAGTACCCTTGTGACTTCAAGAAGAAGAAAAAAGGAGGTTATGTACACCAGAAAAGGAAAAAGTAGGAAATGAATGGAAATTCTAGACATGCATATCTCTTTTAGCTAGGGAGAAAAAAAGATGGGCAAAATTTGTTATAAAAGAATTTTCACAAAGGCTGAATAAACAGGGTGAAGACAAAAAGTTGCATGAAGTGGAAAGCTTGACTTATAGAAATATAGAACTATCTTCCCTGAACAAATACATGTGCAAACATATATTTGATACATATTAAAGGATACCAAGAACTCTGTTGCTTTGGCCATTCAAAAGAATAAACCAGAACAAAGCATGACATATACGTAGGTGATGGCACATATACAACAGAAGAAGTAGGTCACATAAAATAAATGATCGAGAGTGTGAAACCTGTCAAATTCGATAATACCCAGATCTGAGTTGGAATATCATTAAGCTTCTTAGCTAATGTAAGAGAGGACCTCAAGATCTCCCTAGCTTGTACAGTGTCGCGGAGGGCAAGTCCTAGATTCCCCAATACAGTCAAATATTGTGAAACAAGTTGCAGATTCCCCAAAGTATTATGTGTTGTCTGCAAGCCAAATGCTAGTCGATTTCTGCAGTAAGGTAACAAATCAATAAGAATATAGCAACAGCAACTACTACAACTACAGTCTACAATACAAAGCTAGTTGGTGTTGTCATACAAACCCACACTACCATCTCTTTATCCAAACACATTTTACTCCAATATAAATCAATTTGTGAATTTTCTACCAGTAAAGGTTTTCTAAATTTGATACTAACAAACAAATCTCTAGAAAAAGTAAAATGGATCCTATAAAAATATTAAGGGGAAGAGAGATTTAGAGAGCTAATGTCTTATCCCTTCCAGGAAACTAAACTTGAAATGAACCTTGAAATGAACCTTGACACAAAAGAGTTACAAGAATCACATGTTTATAGATGTCAAAATACTGTACAGAATATAGAAATATGTGAGCATATTTATTTTTATTTTAGAGAATGGTAAACATGTTTGCATATTAAACATAGATTGACTCCACTCAAAAGTGTGGAGGTCACCCATAATTACAAAAGAAAGAGCAGAAAAAGCACTCTTGTCCTTTGTCTTCTCACAAGGAATCTAATACATCAAAAATTGATGCATGATCTTCTAGGTACATTCCTTTACACCAAAAATAAAAAAAGAGCTAAACACTTCATTTCAACTTCTGTATATTACTAGTTTTTTTTCTGCAAGACCTATCTGGTTCCTTTCCCCATATTATCCACCAAATGCAAGTTGGGACAAGCCTCAATCTCTCTTTCTGACGGGATAGGTGGCGTTCACAACTCTAGCAAATTAAAACCTCAAGAATTCCTCTTGGCATAACCCATTGGAGTCTCCTCAGATTAGTGAATATCATCTATCACTGTGAAGTCAACTTGCAGTGTAAAAGAGATGATTTATGGTCTCTGACTCCCCTCCAAACCTGTAGCATCTAGAACATAGTTGATCTCCTGTCTTGATTAGATTGTTTTGTGTCAGAACTGCCCCTTTTGCCAGCAACCATGTGTAACAAGCGACTTTGTGTGGAATTTTCACCTGCCAGATCGATTTCATGCCACACTCCAATCAAATTGTTAGCATAGTCGTATTCCCTGTAAACTGATATAACAGTGAAAGCAATATGGTCTTCAAGATTAAATGTCCCTTTGAATTGCTTCAAGGTGCTACATAATTCTGCTAGTCTCCCAACTTCACAGTCAAGCAACATTCTCCTCAAAGTAAGATTCCATTGTTGGTTGATCCATACTTCCTCTACTGTTGCTTCCTGCTGCTGGTTTATGCTGTGAATATCAGGATAGAGCACTTTTAGGTGTCTGTTCGTAGCAAGTTATCCTCCCGGAAGGATACCTTCATGCCACTGCCTATCCTGAAACTCTTTTTAATTTTGAATTTTGGCCATAGTGTGATGACCCGCCACAGTATCACACTACCTAACTGCTAATTGGCACATATTTTTCAGTGTATGATACTTTTATAGGAAAGAAACTAGCTCTTGGTGGAATATCTAAAGCTATAGAAAGTTCCTTGGGAAAGCGCTAAATATTCACAAAAAAAACCTTCCAGACAACCATTGATCAAAACGGAAAATTTCACATTAGAAATGCAAAATTTAATCCAGTTGACCATTTTATTACCAAACCCCACATCTCTAAGGACTTTTGACAAGCACTACCTATTAACATGATCATAATCCTTTTCAATAACCAACTTACATAGTATCCCTGGTCTCCTTGTTTTTGTTCTGGAGTTAACTAGTTCATTGGCCAGCAAAACTGCATCCAGAATCTGTCTCCCTTTAAGAATAGCCATTTGTGCTCATCCACCAATTTTAAAAGGACTCTCTTCAATCTTTCAGTAATCAGCTTGGAAGTAATCTTGTAGACTCCCCCTATGAGACTGATAGGCCTGAAATCCTTCAATTCTTCTGCACCATTCTTTTTGGGAATTAAAGCAATGCAAGTTGCATAGAAAGACTTCTCAAAGAGCTCAGTTTGGTGAAAGTTCTAAATGGTTTCCATTATGTCATCTTTGAAAATTTCCCAACATTCTTTGAAAAAACCCATTGTGAAACCATCCAAGCAAGTGCCTTATCAACAGCACAAACACTGACGACTGTAAAAACTTCAGCCTCTTGAGGAAGGTTTTTGCAGCCATTTTTTCTCTTCTTCATTGATTTTCTGGCCCCTGGATAATTGAAACGCCTCCCAAGTTTCTGATTCTGTACATAAGTTTTTGTTGTAGTCCACCATAATTTTTTTCATCTCTAAATCTTGAACCACTTCGGCATCATTGTTTTCATTAAAATTTAGACGTCTGAATATAATGCACATCTAAATAATTACGATGTTGTCTTTAGATCTGATCACTGATTGATTAAAACTGTTTGTTTTTCAACATATGAATGTACATAATCTATTTATATGTACATAATAACTATACACTTCAAATAAAAATTAACTAAATACTAAAAAAGAATTAATAGAATACAATTATTATTTGATTAAAACAAATGGAACACGTATACTTGCTAGTGGTGATGGCAATAGTTATTTTTAGTGGCTAGTAATGATGATGGTGGTAGTTGTGATGGTGGAGGTGGTTGGTGTTGTGGTGATGATCATAATGGTGGCAATTGGTAGTGGTGTTGGTGGTTGTAATGATAAAGTTGGTTGATGTTAGTAGAAGGCGGTGTTGATGGTGGTGGCTGAAGAATGTGAGGTGGTTGGTGATGTGTTTGTGGTAGTTGCGGCGGTACTAGTTATGATGATGGAGGTGATTGGTAGTAGAGATTGACCACAGTAGTGGTGGAGGTGGTGGTGACGACCACAAAGAATGTGTGGTGGAAGTTGACAGCATTGCTAGTTGTGATGGCAGATTTGTTGGTAGTACGAATTGACTATAGTGGTTGATAGTGATGGTGGAGGTGGTGGCGGCTACAGAGACAGAAATGGTGGTGAAATGGATATATTCATTAATGATGGAGGAGGTAAGTGTGGTAGCAACTGACAATAGTAGTTAACAACGGTGGTGGTTGTGATGACAGAGGTGGTTGGTGGTAGACGACGGTAATGGTGGTTTACAATGGTGGTGGTGGTAGAGCTGGTTAGTGGTGGTGGCCAATGATTATGGATAGAATGATAGTGAATATTATCCACACAATAATACCTTTTAATGATTTTAACACTATGTTCTAGTTCTTAATGATTAGACCTATTCAGACCCATTAAGCGG
The DNA here is from genome assembly GCA_036250505.1 of Solanum acaule. NCBI lineage: Eukaryota > Viridiplantae > Streptophyta > Magnoliopsida > Solanales > Solanaceae > Solanum > Solanum acaule. The sequence continues at coordinate 6,931 of JAJOOR010007919.1, forward strand.
TTAAATTTTAATGAAAACAAATTCACTTAATGATCTACTGTCTGAACCATTCAGATACAGACCTCCATTAAGTGCAAACAAATGAGGCCTTCCCCTCCCTCACTTTTTAACCTGTCAATTGCATTATATCTCTTATAGGCAGTAGCCATTCACTGAAAAAATTTGGGTTTTTGTATCCTTGCTTAGACCACGACACCCTAGATTTCCGTCTCCAACTCGCTTCTTCATTTTTAGCAAGCACCTCCAGTTCTACCAAATTGTTGCCCTGATCAACATGTCCTCTTCATTTAAATCTGTCATATTGAATCTAATCCAAATCAGCTATAAGTCATTCAAAAGACTATTTTTCTTGTTAACCAGAACCCCAAAATTTGATCTACTCCATTCTTTGAGCTTATTATTCAGCAACCTTAACTTCTTGCATAGCTTAAAGTCGAGACAGCCTTGCACCTCAAACTTAGACAACCATTTCTGCACCTGTTCTTTAAAACCCTTCACCCCTAACCACCAATTCTCAAGTGTGAAATAGGGCCTCTTTTGGATCCAATACCCACACTCCAAAGGAATTGGGGTATGGTCAGAGTTAGCTCTACGCAACAAATTTTGTCTAATGTCACTAAAAGTTTCTTCCCATTCCATAGAGCATAGGAATCTGGCTAGTGTTGCAGCACTGTTATGATAACTCCCCTAAAACCATGTAATCTTGCCCCATTCAGATGAGGGTCAAGAAGTTCATGTCATCAATCCAGTCAGAATTCTCTCATAATATTTGTTATTCTTGTACTGTTTCTTCTTTCCCCCATGTATCTGTTCGTGTTGAAATCTCCACGGTGACCCAAGGTCCATCCAACATTCCCTTTATTGTAGCAATCACTTCCCAGCATTCAGCTTTATCCCTCCTAGTCTGAGGAGAATACACACCTGTAAGGCACCAACCGAAAAAATCCTGAATACTGTGTATGATACTATTTACATTATCCCAATAGATGTTTGGTGGGTTCTCCCCGAGTTGATAGCTCTGAAAACCCAATTTTATCAACTACTATGTATCATGTAAATAGTATCATACCCATCTATTATCCCAAATACTTTGTATGATACTGGTACCCCCAAACTTTGTTTCTACCAAGATATACACATCTGCACCCCATTGATTAATCAGATTTATACGTGACCAGCCCCCACCCCCTCTTTTATACTAATTTATCCCCCACATTCCAAGACACAATATTTATCCTCATTTATGAGTGACGGTTAATTTCCTCCCACTGGTTCTAGGTTCACCATCCTTGAACTTCATGTCGAAGATCAGATTCCCGAGCTCTTTGGAATTGAGTTGTTAGTGTTGTTTTTTTTAATAAAGGTAAAGGTTTTTTATGGTTATTGTTGTTTTAATATTTTCCCTTCCCTACATGTCTCTCCAAGTATCTCTTTTGATACAGTTTCACGCATGAAGCATAAGCCTCCATTTCACACCCTCGGATAGCTGCTCCAAAAGCTAGCCCAAATTTGATCACATCAAGGTGTACCCAAATGGTAGCCCTTGTCTCTATTATCTCTTCTGAAAGATTCTCTTCTATGCTCAATGGTACAAGTTCATTGCAAGGGAGTAGTTGATGTTCAAAAATTTATAGAAAGGAAGAATCTGCTTTGCTCATATAGCTACAAGCAACCTCCCCCTCAATAGTTAGAATACCTTCTCCTTGAGTTGCATCCTCTGTCTGAGCCTCCTCAATCCTCTGATTTGTTATATTTGGAGCTTTTGCTGCCATTTGCTTGTGTTTTCTGTTAGAATAGAAATAAGTATATATATTCCTACTTAGAATAGGAAGAAGAATAGGAATAGGAATCCTACTTAGAAAAGGATTCCAATGTATTGTCTATAAATAGGGTCTTAATGTAACAATTTAGATACACAATTCAATAATATTTTTCCCATATATTTCTCACATGGTATCAGAGCATTGGTGAGAAACTTCAAGTCACCGTGTCAAATTCCGGCGGACGACGGTTGGGACTGATTTGTGTCATCTATCGTTCTGAAGGTGTTGTGCAAAAGACAACACCATCACGAGGCTTGGGAAGCTTAGGCGACCGAACCCCAATTAGATCCATTGGAAAAAAGCCCCTCACACGCCTCCACGCGCCGTTCGAAGGTGGAAGTTTTCCGGCGAGATCTGATCACGCGCTGGCGCGTGAGTGCTGCTCCGGTCATCTTTTTTCGAGTTGTTTTCTTCTGTTAGGGTCATCCAATATTTCCGACCAGAACCCATTCAATTTTCTCCAGATCTGATCACCGAAATTAGGGTTCCGGTGATTTTCAAGCAGTTTCCGGCAAGTTCCCGACGAAATCAGAATTTACAAGCCACTGTGGGCAGTTTCCGGCGAGTTTCTTACTCTTTTCAAGTCAAATTTCATAAAATGTCTTTTGGATGTGATGTTTTTGGCACCAAAAATACAGGGATTGGAAGTTCAAGCCTTACAATCACTTCAGAACCATTAATGGGAAGTTCAAACTATTTAGCTTGTGCTTCTTCAGTTGAATTGTGGTGCAAGGGTCAAGGTGTTCAAGATCACTTAACAAACAATGCTTGCGTGGTAGATGAAACGACAAAGTCTAGTGACGAAGGTGCAAAAGCCAAAGCACAATAGGAGAAAGTGGATGCCCAATTATGTAGTCTCCTTTGGCGCTCTATTGATTCTAAGTTGATGCCCTTGTTTCGCCCATTCCAAACATGTTATTTAGTTTGGGAAAAGACACGTGTTTTATACACTAATGACATATCTCGATTCTATGATGTGATATCTCGGATGACCAACTTAAAGAAACAAGAATCCGATATGTCTACTTACTTGGGACAAGTACAGGCAGTCATGGAGGAATTTGAAACGTTGATGCCTATCACTACAAACGTGGAAAAGCAACAAGAGCAAAGGCAGACATTGTTTATAGTTCTTACACTTGCTGGACTTCCTATTGACCATAACTCTGTGCGTGACCAGATTCTAGCCAGTCCTACAGTTCCCTCAATTGATGAATTATTCTCTCGTCTGCTTCGTCTTGCTGCACCTCCTAGTCACAAAGAAGTTTCATCACCCATTGTTGACTCCTCTATTCTCGCATCTCAAACCATAGAAAAGCGTACATACCAGTCTATGGAGAATCAGCGATGGGGAGGGCGTTTTGGGAAACCTCGATCCAAGTGTAGTCATTGTCATAAACCTGGAAACACTCGTGATATATGTTATATTTTGCATGGTCCACCACCCAGTTATGATCCTATTGTTCTTAAGGAATATAATGAGTTCCTTCGAAATCGCGCCTTACTCTTTTTTAATGAATTACATTCAGTAAAGTAATATGGTCAAAGGGGTCCATAGAAAAAAAATTGGCTTCTTTTTATTTTTTCTATTGCACAAGTAAACAGACATCTCCACTAGTAGCATATAGTGCTCAACCTAATCAACCATCCAATAATGCTCATATTGCTCAGACAGAATATGATGAGTTCCTTCGGTATCGTGCAAATAAACAAACGTCTCCACAAGTAGTTTCGGTTGCACAACCTGATGTTTCTGTTGCGGGTAATTCTTTTGCTTGTGTGTCACAGTCTAGTATTCTTGGATCATGGGTCATGGACTTAGGGGCTTCTAATCATATATCTGGTAATAAATTACTTTTGTCTGATATTGTTTATTCACAATCTCTTCCTGCTATTACTTTAGCCAATGGGATCCAAACAAAACCAAAAGGGTTGGAAAAGCCAAACCCCTATCTTCTGTCACCCTAGACTTTGTTCTTTATGTATCTGGTTCTCCTTTTAATCTAGCATCGGTTAGTCGTTTGACGAAGGCTCTACATTGTAGCATAACTTTTTTTGACGACTTTTTTCTCATGCAGGACCGCCGTACGGGACAGACGATTGGAACAGGACATGAATCACAAGGCCTTTACTATCTTGCCTCTTCAAATTCCTTGAAAGCATGCTCTATTACAGATTCCCCAGATCTAATTCACAAACGTTTGGGACATCCGAGTCTATCCAAACTGCAAAAAATGGTGCCTAGTTTGTCTAGTTTATCCAAATTAGATTGTGAGTCATGTCAACTTAGGAAACACACTCGTGCTACATTTTCAAATAGTACTGAGGGTCGTTCAGAGTCTATTTTTTCATTAGTTCATTCTGATATTTAGGGTCCTAGTAGAGTCAGTTCCAACTTAGGATTTCGTTATTTTGTTAGTTTCATTGATGATTATTCAAGATGTACTTGGGTTTTCTTAATGAAAGATCGTTCTGAGTTATTTTCTATATTCAAAAGTTTCTTTGCTGAAATACAAAAACAATTTGGTGTTTCTATTCGTTCTTTTCATAGTGATAATGCTTTAGAATACTTATCCTCCCAATTTCAGGAGTTTATGACTCACCAAGGCATTATTCACCAGACTACTTGTCCATACACCCCTCAATAGAACGGTGTAGCAGAAAGGAAATATAGGCATCTTATTGAGACTGCTCGTACGCTTCTCCTTGAATCCCATGTTCCGCTGCGTTTTTGGGGAGATGCGGTTCTTAAGTCTTGTTATTTAATAAATAGAATGCCCTCATCTTCTATTCAGAATCAAGTTCCACATTCCATACTGTTTCCTAAGTCACATCTCTATTCTATCCCCCCTCATGTCTTTGGGATTACATGCTTTGTTCATAACTTAGCCCCAGGGAAGATAAATTAGCCCCTCGTGCCCTCAAATGTGTCTTTCTTGGTTACTCTATAGTTCAAAAAGGGTATCATTGTTATTCACATGATCTTCATTGATACCTTACGTCTGCTAATGTTACATTCTTTGAGTCTCAGCCTTACTACACGTCTTATAATCATCCTGATGTATCTATGGTCTTACCCATACCTCAGGTTCTACACTCCAGTTGTAGTGCCACCACTCCTAACTTATCATTGCCGTCCGCGTCCACCGCTAGTCCCAGATGATTCATGTCATGCGCCAGACTCTGCTCCTATTGCGGACTTGCCTCCTCCTAGCCAACCGCTTGCACTTCAAAAAGGAATACGATCCATTCGAAATATTAACCCTCATTATACCTTCTTGAGTTATCATCGTCTATCATCACCCCATTATGCCTTTGTATCGTCTTTGTCCTCTATTTCCATTCCTAAGACTACAGGTGAAGCACTTTCTCATTCTGGATGGAGGCAGACAATAGTTGATGAGATGTCTGTTTTGCATAAGAGTGACACTTGGGAGCTTGTCTCTCTTCCTGCAGGTAAATCTACTGTTGGTTGTCGTTAGGTTTATGCAGTCAAAATTGGTCCAGATGGTCAGGTTGATCGGCTTAAGGCTCGCCTTGTTGCCAAAGGGTATACTCAGATATTTGGGCTAGATTATAGTGACACTTTCGCTCCTGTGGCTAAAATAGCATATTTCCGTCTTTTTCTATCTATGGCTGCCGTTCGTCATTGGCCTCTTCATCAGTTGGACATTAAGAATGCTTTTCTGCATGGTGATCTTGAGGAGGAAGTCTATATGGAGCAACCACCTGGTTTTGTTGTTCAGGGGGGAGTCTAGTTGCCTTGTATGTCGATTGCGTAAGTCACTCTATGGTCTGAAGCAATCTCCAAGAGCTTGGTTCGGGAAGTTCAACACAGTTATTCAACAGTTTGGCATGACTCGTAGTGGAGCTGATCACTCTGTGTTTTATCGACATTCTGCACCAAATCGGTGTATCTATTTGGTTGTGTACGTTGATGATATTGTTATCACTGGTAATGATCAAGATGATATCACCAAATTGAAGCAACATCTCTTTAAGCACTTCCAGACTAAAGACCTTGGCAGATTGAAGTATTTTCTAGGTATTGAGGTTGCTCAGTCTAGATTAGGTATTGTTATTTCTCAACGCAAGTATGCCTTAGACATTCTTGAGGAGACGGGAATGATGGGATGTAGACCTATTGACACTCCTATGGATCCGAATGTTAAACTCCTTCCAGGACAGAGGGAGCCACTTAGTAATCTTGAAAGGTATAGACGACTCGTTGGAAAATTGAATTATCTCCCAGTAACTAGACCTGACATCTCTTTTCCCATGAGTGTTGTAAGTCAGTTTATGACTTCCCCTTGTAATAGTCATTGGGAAACAGTTGTTCGTATCCTGCGATATATAAAGCCAGCTCCCGGTAAAGGACTACTCTATGAGGATCAAGGCCATGAGCATATCACTGGATATACAGACGCTGATTGGGCAGGATCACCCTTTGATAGACGTTCGACATTCGGATATTGTGTTTTAGTATGAGGTAATTTGGTTGCTCAATCTAGTGCAGAATCAAAATATCGAGCAATGGCGGCAGCACCTTGTGAGCTAGTTTGGATCAAACAGTTGCTAGGAGAACTAAAATTTGGCAAAATTGATAAGATGGAACTTGTGTGTGACAATCAAGCAGCTCTTCATATTGCATCAAATCCAGTGTTTAATGAAAGGACTAAGCACATTGAGATTGACTGACAAAGAATTGACTGTCACTTTGTCTGAGAAAAGATACTCGCAGGAGATATTGTTACGAAATTTGTGAAGTCAAATGATCAGCTTGCAGATATCTTCACCAAGTCCCTCACAGGTCCTCGTATTAATTACATCTGTAACAAGCTAGATACATATGATTTGTATGCACCAGCTTGAGGGGGAGTGTTAGAATAGAAATAAGTATATATATTCCTATTTAGAATAGGAAGAAGAATAGGAATAGGAATCCTAGTTAGAAAAGGATTCCAATGTATTGTCTATAAATAAGGTCTCAATGTAACAATTTAGATACAGAACTCAATAATATTTTTCCCGTATATTTCTCACATTTTCCAAGTACCTAGTTGTGTACCTTGAGCATGTGTTTCATTCAGATTTACAACAAGATCTGTGTCCCCACTTCCACTAGCCACGTGACTTCTGACCTTTTCTATTGCCCCTTCCTTGTAAACCTCGATATCCGAGGTTTTCTCTGTTGCTATACCTTTCCCTCTTACTGAATCTATGTCTCTGGTTTCCTCAGTAGTAGGTCTGACCTCTGTAACATCAAGTTGTATGTCGCTTTCACCTCAATCAACCCAATTCTCCACCTCCGTAGATTTGTAAGTCATCAGCAACCACCCATAGTGGAAGTGAGTATATCAAACCATTGTCGATGATCTCCATCTTCGTCAGAATCCTCCGTTGGTTCTGATTCTAGCCCTTATCACATGAATTTTTGTTTATCTCTTCTATAGTTTCTAACCAATCCAGCATTCATCACCTATTTTTTCCATTGCGTTGTTATTTCAGAGTTGTAATGGAAGCCTTAAAACCCCGATCAGTGTTTTGGGAAGCAAGAAGCGGAAAAAAGCGACGAGGGCTCGCTTCACAAGAGCGAGAAGCGAAGCGCGTGCTTTTTTTAAGTAAAGCGATATTTAGTATAAAAATAAAAAATATTAAATAAACTAGTTACAACTTTACTATTTACTACAAGCAAAAAAGAAGTGTAAAGTGTAACTTAGTAACAAAACAACAAATAAACTAAGTAAGAAAAAAAAGACTATTAAGAGCAGAAACCAGCATACGCACATAACTGATCAAAGACACACTGTATAGAAATTAAAAAAAAAAAAACAGAGCAGCAAGAGAATTGGAAAAAAACAGAGCAGTAATAGAAATTGAAAATAAACAGAGCAAAAATAGAGATTGAAAAATAGAGCAGCAATAGAGATTGAAAAACAGAGCAGCAACAGAATTTTTTTTAAAAAAAGTAGCAATAAAAATATAGAAAAAAACATGGCAGCAACCAAAAATAGAAAAAAAAAGTAGCAGAGTAGCCGCAGCCTCGCAGAGAAGAAGAGAACTTACAGCAGTGGCAGCCTCGCAGCAATAAAAATATAGAAAAAAACACGGCAGCAACCAAAAATAGAAAAAAAAAACAGTCGCAGAGCAGTCACAGCCTTGCAGAGAAGAAGAGAAGAAGAGAACTTACAGCAGTCACTGCCTCGCAGCAGTCCAATGAACATATTTGAAGTCGCGAAAGGAGGTATTTTGAAGTCATGAAAGAAGATTTCAGAAATTAAAAAAAAAGCCTTCAATTTTGTTTTAAAAAAAACACTAATTAGCGCTTTTTCAAATTAAGCGCACCTTTTCTTGCTTTTTCTTTTCTTGCGCTTCTCGCTTCAACTGTAGAAGCGATCGCTTTTTGAATGTCGCCTCGCTTCAGGGAAGAAAAGCACAGGGGCTGTGCTTCGCCTCGCCTTGCGCTTTAAGCACGCTTTTCCTCGCTTTTTATAACAACTGACCCCGATCCAATCCAGTCAAAACCTTTTTTGTCTGGAAAAGGCTCCTATTGCCAGAGATCACCAGGCAAGCTTCAAGGTTGACTCTCTTGTGGTTCCAGTTACCCATGATACGAATTTTAGTAAGGAAGAAAAATTATCCGCATCATCTTTGAATCTAGAGATTTGTCCACTCCATACGGTCATAATTACCGGTTGATGCAGAGTTTAAGATTCTAGCACTTCACCTAACTAGTAAAAATTATTTTCTTATCTCTTCTTCATCACAGATTCTATCATAGAGCTTCTAAGCTTCACTACTTCATTAGCGGAATAGACTATTCGGTTGGTGTTAAGAGGGACTTCACAGTACCAGGTTCCCGGAGGAAAGAATGGGTTGCAGAACACTGTTAATGGCAACAGAGGAGTTCTCAGAGTTCATTGATAAATATGTTCTTGTTCATTTTCCAGGAAGGGGCTAGTTTCACATGGGTCAGGGGAGAGGACTTAACATCAAGACTTGATAAATTCTTGGTGCTGACCTCTCACGAGAAATGCTACCAAACATGCTATAAAATACACCTGCCTAGACAGCGATGATAAAAAGGAAAGGAGATAATGGGTCTCCTTGTCTTAAACCACTCTGTGAAGAGAAGAAACCTTTAGGAGAGCCATTTATTAGCACTGAGAATTTGATGCAAAACTTCATCCATCTTAACCATCTACCTCCAAAACCCCTTTTAGAAAGAGTCTCCCGCAGGAACTTCCAATTGAGGTGGTCATAAGCTTTTTGAATGTCCAGCATACATAGGATGCCTAAGACACTACTTCTAGTTCTAGCATCAACACACTTTTTTTTTTCACCAGCATCAACACACTCATTAGCCATAAGAATGGCATCCATTATTTATCTCCCTTTTATGAAGGCAAACTGTTGGGGGTCCACCAGTTTGTGCATAACCATTTTGATCCTCTCAGTGAGTAATGTGGAGATGATCTTGTACACACTACCAATTAGGCTAATAATAGGTCTGAAGTCTCTAAACTACTTAGCACCCATTTTTTTCGGAATTAAAGTCACATAGGTAGAGTTGAAGCTTTTCTCAAAAACACATCTCTCATGAAAGTACTTGACTGTAGCAATCACAACTTTTCCAATAACCTCTCAAAAATGGGTATAGAAGGCCATGGTAAAACTTAAGACCATCAGGACCAGGAGCTTTGTCTCTAGCACAAAGCTTGACACTGTCCCATATCTCTTGGTCCTCAAATTCCTTCTGAAGCATGAAATTATCTTCAACATTAATTTTGTGACCCATCCTGCACCCACCTGAAGGTCTCCAAGTTTATCTTTCAGAATATAAGTTCTGATAGAAGTAGCGTTATTAAAGGCGCGCTTTAAGCGCGCTTAAGCCATAAAGTGAGGCTCAAAACGTGTTGAGCGCTTCGCCTAGCTTTATGTGTGTTTCAGTGTCGTCATCAAGGTTCTAAGACAAACATTTCCTTGCCAATGAGCCTCTTATGAAGAAGTGAAACTAAATAATTGATATTTCACTGTCATAATTTTTTTTCAATTTCTTTGGCCAAATATTTGTCATTCATGTTTATAATTATTAAATATATTAGTCTTGGACTAAATATATATATATATATTTATTTTTTTTCTCCCTTTGCGCCTTTTTTCATTAAAGCCCACACTTTATTTGCGCTTAAAGCCCCCACGGACCTTCGAGCTTTTTTGCGCTTTTCGCCTTTGATAATAGTGGATAGAAGACCACAATTTCCTTCTATATGTCTTCTGGATTCCCGACTACTTCACCCCCCACATTTAGCTCATCAATATTATTGTATCTTCTATGCAAATTGGCAGTTCTGTGGAAGAACTTGGTGTTGTTGTCACCCTGTTTCAGCCAATTAACTTTTCATATTAAGCTATATTTCCAAACTCTAACGAAAGTTCAGCTTTTGAGTGGACCTCCTCTTCCCCAAGGGATCTGTGATCCTGGACTTCATCAAATTCAACAAGTTGATTAACTATGTTCTGTTTCTATAACGCCAAATTTCCTTGTGCGGATTTGCTCCACTCTCTCAACTTGACTTTAAGTGCTTTCAACTTAAAAGCTAGGATGAAATTTGTTCTTCCTTCACAGACAAAGGACGTCCACCATTCCTTGACTCTATCCAAGAAACCCTCAATCTGCAGCCACCAATTTTTGAATTTAAAATAGGACCTTATAGGATCCCAATTCCCACATTGTAATAGACTTGGTGAGTGATCAAAGGTGACCTTTTGAAGGATTGATTGCTTGATATTTTTGAAGCCTTCATTCCACTCATCAGACACTAGAAACCTATCCTAAGTTGCTCGGACTATTCACTTCTGGTGTCACACCCGTGTCGACACGACATGGGTGTGGGATCCGTGTCCGATTTGGTCAACCGATTTTGGGTACTTTGACCAAAATCAATGGGTAAAGCCTGGATAATTTTAACTTTTAATGATTTCTGTAATCAATACAAAAGCTTTGGTGAAATTGAAGAAAATGGAATGTCTTTTATATAGAAATTGCTATGTCACCGCTTTTCCTTTAATCTCCTTCCAGGATTCTCCTCAAGTTCTCCACGTAATATCTTATAATTTAGGTCTTATAACTCTATTTTTAGATATTTTAATTATTTTTAGGCGAACCCCGCACCCGTATCCATACACGGATCCATATCCCCAATCTTAAAAATTAGATCATGAAGGATCCGACCTCTAGATTCGTACCTGTATCGGACACCTGCACCCGAGTCCGAGCAACTTAGACCTATCTAGCCTAGCTGCAATGTCATGTTTGTCCCCTTTCCTCCATGTGTAACTTTCTCCTGCTAATTGAAGGTCCAACAAGTTCATATCTTCAATGAAATCAGAGAGGTCAGTCATAGATTTTGTGATTCTTGAACAATTTTTCTAACTGTGTTGAAATCCCCACAAACAACCCAAGGGCCGTTGAACAAACCTCTAGCTGTCCCAACTTCCCACCAAAACATTTTCTCTTTCTTCTTTACTATTTGGAGCATAAATGCCAGTAAATACCCAAGTGAAGTTAAGACTTTTACCTATGAACTTGCAGGATATAGAGTATGCTCCCACATTGCTAACATCCCCTGTCCAAAATTTCTCGTCCCAAAGAATTAGGATACCCCCTCTAGTGCCACTAGCTTCACGTTGACAAAATTCCACTCCTCTGTTTGCCCACAAATCTTTAACAATGTTTCTCACATCCCCTTCAATCTTGGTCTCTTGGAAGCAATAAACATCAGCCTTCCACCCTTGGATTAGATTCTTGATTACACACTTCTTATTTGCCTGATTCGGGCCCCTCACATTCCATGAAACTATCTTGACTGACATTTATCACTAGGTATTCTGTAAACCCCCTGCTTCTAGTACCATTACTTCTGAAATTGATCCCACATTCTAGGCTCTTAAGTTCTTTTGAACCTTTAACTGCTGAAGTTAATTTCAAGTTCTTCTCCCCCTAGTCAGTGTTATTTTGTCTCATACTATCGATCTTCATGAACAGTTTCGGATCTTCCTCTTTGTATCCCATAATGTCAACACTGAAATCGTTAGCTAATTTTGTGATGTTCTGATAGATCCAAATTGGCATGTCAAAATCTGAATCATCTTCTTCCTCTAGACTACGTTGGTTTAAGGGAACTGCATCTTCAATTGTTGTCAAAGAATTGTTCTCTTCACCTCTCTGTGAATTAAGTTCTTGCGTGCAATAATTTTCCAAAGGTCGATAAGAATCAGGGAGAACTGGGCACTTGTCTGACACTTCCACAGTTTCTCTATCTACATTATGTTCCATATCGTCTTCCTTCTCCATCGAATTTTCTTCCAGATCTGTTCCTTTTGTTTTTATGCACCTTAAAACTGACGGAGGAATAGAAATGGCTTCAAGTTCAGCGATTGGATCATTTCACTGAGTGAAGGAGTTTTCAATGAAAGGCCCACTTAAAATGAATTGGGCCAGCAGTTCTGGGCCCAATTTGGTCCCTTTTTACATGTTTGGATTTCTTAGAAGGAGTTGCTGAACGGTGCAAAAGCTCACATGCTGGTACAGCAGGCTGTTTCAAAATTGCTGGATCATACAAGGAACCCATGTGCCTAGAAACCTCTGTAAAGCCTAAAAGGCTCTAATCCCCTCTATACCCAATCAAATCTTTGGACCTCTGGTTAATAGGGACAACTAGAGTTCTCTCATCGGAGGCCACCCTCGCAGACACCTCCACCCAACTCTGAACTTTGAAAGTCAAACCCTCATGAACCAGCTGTACTGAATTAGGGACAGAATCGCCATCACCTCTCACCTTTAACCTCGCCCATTTCAAGTGATTACGAAGCTCTGTCTCTTCTTCAGTACGAATCCAAACGTCCACAGAAATTCCCGATCTCACAGAAGACTTCAAAGTTGGAGGGGTAAACCCACTACCCTGATCCAAACCTGGTCCGGCTTTTCATGGATAGAGTTCGAAGTTGGCGACCACCATTGAAGATTCATCTTGTGTGTTTTCCTGAACCATTGTCCTCTTACGATGTGTTCTGCAACAGTTTTATTGGGGAATTCGAATAAAAATTGATTATTCCCGAAGTCGTATTTATTAATGCCATGATGATGTCTCCAGGTACTCCCAACCCGTCTACGAATCTCCGACAATGTGATATCCGGGATCTCCTCCGATAGACTTCCCACCGTACTCTTAGCTAGTATGTCATTCTGGGTTTTAGATATGGCATCTGTAATAACAGCAAATTGCCTTTTTGATGTATCTTGACATCAATAAAGTTTCTTGTAGTCCATTTATTACTTCTGACAGTATCATAATATGATAAACTCTCCTCTGTTTCCCTGTGTGTTGTATTAACTGTTCTCTGAACCTTAGCATTGATAAAAACTGATATATTTTTTTTGCAATGTCCATCCATTCAGAATTTAGCAACCACTCCAGGATGATGATCGCTGCTCTTCTCTTACCCTGCAAGTTAATGATGCTGATGTATCGACCATAGCTGTTGAAATTTCTTGACTAAAAGAAGTCTGAAAAAAGATCCTTGAGCTTCCACCTGCGAACTGAGTTCTCCTGTCCTTTTGAAGCTTCTTTGAGAGCGTAACGCAGCCATTCCATCGTCTTCTGGCTAATGATCATCCTGGTCATCATGTTAGGACCTCTTTCTACCCAGTCATACCATGTATCTGCTCTAGAAACCACCCTAGTATGTTGTAAGACTTGAAGCCTACAGTGAAAAAGATGGTGTCCTCTCCCATGACAGCTCTGGAAGGACAGAAATAGACAGATCGGAAAAGAGATATTGATGGCCTACGCCGAGTCGGAGGAGAGAGAGCTCCGGAAAAGAAAATCTGGTAACCTATGGGGAGATTGGAGTCCCACGCCACGGCCCGTGAGGCGCGTGATGTCGGATCTGAGGGAGATGGAGGCACGTGAGAGCGCGTGATGTGTTTTTCTGGTGATGGGTATTTTTGGGGTGGGGTCGCAATAGGTTGTAGGAGGCTGTGATGGGAGGCAATTGGAAGAAGGAGAAAGAGATGAATTTTGATGGTCAGAAGGACCACCGGTGGGGTTTTTGGGTAGTGAGATGATTTTAAGAAGTTACATTGGGATTAGTGCCTGGGACTGAGAACTTCTTTTTGATTTTTCCACGAGCTTTTATGGAAATTGGAAGTACTCCGAACACTAATAAAATGTACTTTGCTAAGCATCTTTACGTTCTTTGTTATTGGTAAGGTAATTTTATTGAGTAAAATAGCAAAGTGGAAATATAAAAGCTTTTGAACGGATTGGACAACGTATAGTTGAAGAATAAACTCCCATTCCGAGTTTCCTTTTTATGCACCACAGAAATTCATCTTAAAGGATGATCAAGTGGTATATGAGATCTTTTGAAGGGATAAAAGACTACATAAATTTGAGAATAAATTCTCATTCCTAGTTTTTTCGTAATGCACCGCCAAAATTCAGTTTATAGAAGATCAACCATCATTTGTTGAGATTCATATTATGTTGCATTTTATCTACTTTTTGGCATACCACTTGTATATGAGAGACATTGTTAGCAATGTTATTTTACCAACTGAGCTTCAGTACGATACTTAAGCATATTGCAGAGAAATACAACACGTCTTTGTTTCATGCATTAAATACTCTAGACTCAAAAATCCAAATAAAAAACAAGAGTTCCCAAAATAAACATTTTTGTTTGAAGAGATCTACCTTGCTTCTTGTAGATTTTGCTGCCTCATCAGTAGAAACCCATGAGCAAGGAGGACACTCGTTTTCTCTCGCACTCCCGTGAAAGAATCCATCACTCCTAAAACTGGTCCGATCAGATCAAGGGCCTATTGCAGAACAAAAGTGCTCAGCAAACAGATTTCCAAAGAGAGAGATAAGTATCTCCATAATGGAAGGAACTGTGCCAACCTTTGCTGAGGATTCAGCATCTCCCATGCAGATGTAAGAGATTGCTGCATAAACAAAGCACATGGCTTGCATTGATTTGTTCTCACTTAGCTGCACAGAAAAGAATATACTGATAAAAAGGAAAAACAGAAAGAGCAAGAAAACCCAAACTTACTATTATTAACCAACAGATTTAGTAGCATAAACGGGCAGCAACATAAGCCAACCTATAGCGGACAAGTTGGGAGAAATATGAACAGATTTCATTTTCAAAAATAGACGTATCAAGCAGACGCAGAACTATCCACAGAACTTAAAGTATCAAAAAATGGAATCTGACCAAGCCTCTAAAAAATGTAAAAAGGAGAAAACAAACCAGCAGAAGTGAAGCAGGCAACTTTATTTCAACACTGTTGATCACTTACATAGTGGTATTACTCCTAGTTCCACAAACACTGGTTAGTATCTATTCAAGACTGAAGAATGAGAGAATTCCTTGAGATTGACGAACAAGAACACAATATAGAAACTTGCACCCAGGATCTGTACCTCAGTCCCTCGCACAAAAAAGAGCATCAACTTTCAAGTTCTTCTCATCTCTCCTTTTAATTTGCACGTATATTTATCAATAGGAGGTCAATCTTATTCATCCTTAAATATCTATCTATTATTAAAAGGAGAGAAAAGGCATCTATATAAGTCAAGTGGCAGCCTAGCAATAGGTCACTTGGCATTGCTTAAGACAATGCTTTAAAGAATTAGGAAATTATTTGAAAAATAATTAAATTTCCTACAAAATGAAGAGTTGGCTATTAATTTGAAGAGATAACGTTCAAAAGTAGAAAACACATCAGTTTGGATTAGTTTCTTTCTTTTGTTGATTAAGTCTTATCAAATCAAATAATATTACTCCCTCTATTTCAATCTATTTGTCTTGTTTTGACTTTGCACGGAATTTAAGAACTAAAAATAGAATCTTGTGGCTTTAAGCTAAAGATAGGTTGAATGAACCAAAATGTCAATCTTGTGTTCTTAGCCATACCATGTGAAAAGTTGAAATTAAAGAGTCTTCAAAGGAAAGAGGCATTCTCTTTTAAAGAAACCCAAAAGGAAAGTAAGACAAACAAATAAAAAAATAGGGAGTATTATTTTTTATAATACTACTACAAATATTTTGTAAATAAAAGCGAAAATAATTAATTACTAATTGCATTTAATATTAAAATAATAATTATAAAAAATAATAGTAGATTTTCTAAAAGAACTTCATCCATTATTATAGTATAAACTATAATAAAGTACTAGAAAACTATTAAGTCTATGCTCAAGACTTTTGCATTGATAAGAGTAATAAATTATTCTACTATATTATAAGAGGGAGTTAGCTAGGTGATGCAGGCAGGAGGTCAACATGTCTGTCTGTCTACATAGGGATAATTTTGGCATTTTCGATCTTTTGTGCTTTGGTGTTGTTGTGCTCTAAGGATTTATGCTTATACTATTTCCAGTTTAGGCAAAAACATCCTGGCAATTTGTAGTTTTTTCTAAAAAATAAATAAATATGGGATCCATTAACTTTTGATTGTCATGTGACTATTTGTTAACATAATTGATGTACTGAAGGGCACTTTGGTAATTTTTTGTGGTTTCTCCGTTTTAATTTGTTGGTCTTATTTTTTAGTTTTTTAAATATTTGAGAATTGCGTAGAAAATACTATAAATTAATAAATTAAATATTTAGAAGGCATAAAAAAATTTGGTTCACTGTTAAAATTCTATTTGTGCCACATAAATTACGACAAAGACCGTAATATTTATTATTTGAAAATTACATAAAGAATACTATAAATTACAATGATTAACAACTAAAAGTTTTAAAAGACATGAAAATTTTGATTGACTCTCAATATTCTATTAGTGCCACATAAATTGGGGAAAGAGGAAATAACCTATTTTTTTTGAAAATTGCATAAAAAGTACTAAAAATGACAATAATTAAGAACTTAAAAATTTAAAAGACATAAGAAATTTGGTTGACTCTTGAAATTCTATCTGTGCCACAAAATTGGGATAAAGAGAGTAACATATATTATTTAAAAATTATGTAAAAAGTACTATAAATCACTATAATAAACAACTGAAAATATCTAAAATTAATATTGAAATTTGATTTGACTCTCTAAATTCTATGTGTCACATAAATTGAGCCAAAGATAACATATATTGGGTCCTGCTACCACGGGCTCCTGTATCTTGTTTTCTTCTATAAAGAAGAGATATATTGTTGAAGGGAAGAAAAGGATAAGTAAAGGTTAAGATAGTATAGAATAATTAAACTTTTGCACCAAAAAAGCAGAATTTAATTTGAGAGATTATCAAATATTCTCTTAATCATAGTGTATTCTTATTTTTAAAATCATGTTATGTTTTCGAGTTGCTTGCATCTTATTTGGAGTTCATCAAAATGATATTTGATGATTCTATTTATATAATTTATTTCTATTTGGAGTTCATCAAAATGATATTTGATGATTGTCTTTATATAATTTATTTCCTTTAATTTTATAAAAAAAATTGTTATTGGGTATATTGCATGGAAAATAAGATGGTAATTACATATTTGTTAACTCAATATGTCCGAATGTGTACAAACAAATAAAATCACAATCATAATTTAATTTGATAAAGTTCACGCATCACACAGGTAGCTCAAAATTCCAAGCATTTTCCCAAGAGAATTCCAAACATTTTCCTAAAATTCTTTTTTAAACATTTCACTGTACAAAATTTTTCACAATTTAATTAGGTAGCTCAGAATTATTTTGCTCAAATTTTATTTATAAGCTACCTCTTATGATCAAAATACAATTGTAACGACTATTATATTGTGAGAAATATAGGAAAATAATATTATTGAATTGTTGTCTCTACATTATTACAGAGAGACCCTATTTATAGACACTACAATAGACACCTTTTCCAACTACGACACTACAATACAATCTTTTACTAAGTAGGACACTATATACTATTCCTATTACTATTACTATTTTTATTCCTATTCTAGGTAGGATTGTATATACCTACTACTATTCTAACACTCCCCCTCAAGCTAATGCATACAAATCATATGTATCTAGCTTGTTACAAATATAATTAATAAGAGGACCGATAAGGAGCTTGATGAGATATCTGCAAGTTGATCACTCGACTTCACAAAATTGACAGTCAATCTCAATATGCTTAATCTTCTCATGAAATACTAGATTTGATGCATAATGTCAGTCAATCTCAATGTGCTTTGTCTTCTCATTAAATACTGAATTTGATGCATAATGTCGATAAAACACAGAATGTTGAACTTCCCAAACCAAGCTTGAACGGGCTGTTTTAGACCATAGAGTGACTTACGTAATTGACATACAAGGCTACTAAACTCCCCCTGAGCAACAAAATTTGGTTGTTGCTCCATATAGACTTCTTCACAATGCAATGGTCACCGGAAAGTTTTCAAAATTTAGTATAAAGTATATGGATCGAGTTGGAATCAATAGACGAGTCGATATTAAATAAGAAAGTCACCGGAAAACTGGTCGGAACATGCTCATACGTCGGAGTATTAGATTTGATGGTTGAGAATGGTCACAATCTAAGAAATAAAATTATATGCGTAGGGTTGGAATGATGACACGACCCAACTGGAAAATAGAAATTATATAGGAAAGATCGAATTGACGACACAAGCCTATTGAAAAAAGATAAATAATATGGGTAGGATCGGAATGATGGCACAACCCTACACAAATCAGATTTGAGGAGTCACTGGAAAGACGAATGGAACTACGCAGATCAAATCTGAGGAGTCACCGAAAAGACACGGTGCCATGCAACTCAGATTTGAGAAAGTAGTTCGGAAAAATCCACTGTACTACTCAAATTAAATATGAAAAGTAGTCCGGAGAGATGCACGGTGCTACGCAAATCTGATATGCAAAAAAAAAATAGTCACCGGAAAGATGGCACGATACTACACAAATACCGATGGATATGGGGTTGACACAAAACAGCCTTAGAAAGTTACCTGAAATTGACGCACGATGACCTATCTGACTGGATTTTCTTTCCTTGAATATGTGGTTTGTTAACATAATTATTGGCCAGACGGGCAGCATATATGGGTAATAGCCACCCGCCGGCAACGTAAGCTCTATGATTGTTTACCAAGATCGTAGGGGCTCTAATACGGTGTGAGAAATATAGGAAAAGAATATTATGGAATTGTTGTCTCTATATTATTACAGAGTGACCCTATTTATAGACACTACAATAGACATCTTTTCCAACTAGGGCACTACAATACAATGATTTTCAAAGTAGGACACTATATACTATTCCTATTCCTATTCTAATTTTCAAAGTAGGACACTATATACTATTCCTATTACTATTACTATTTCTATTCTAAATAGGATTGTATATACCTATTACTATTCTAACATACATGACACAAGTAAGATACACCAATAAAATTCTTCATAATATCTGTATTTCACACTTCTACACGTTGGACTGTTGGAGTTTTCAAACAGTCGGACTTTGTGATATTACACTTTTGTCCTACAGCAAATCCATATAAATCAAGAAGCATAAATTAAATCCAAATTCAATAAACTCAAGATAATCCATCTTCCATAAATCAGTTGGGTAAATTTAATCGCCATGATGGAAAGGAATAGAAGTCTGAACAGTGGTCATTACTGATGTCTTTCTTGTACCAATAACTTGAACATAAAAGCAGCATGTAATTCCCATTCAAGCACACAAATTTTCGGAATTGTGAGAAAACTCCTTTGCATTTTATATTTAAAATAAACTACGCTGAAGCTTCAAGGAAATGATGATTTGCACTAGCTGATTTATACTCTTACGAAAAATAAGGAAGGCTCTTCAAGAAGGATTCAAATTTATACATACCCTTGAAGCTTCAAGGAAATGATAATTTGCTTCATCATAGCAGCCGACACAATGTGCATACTGTCCTCGAAGCATTTCAATAACACACTCAC
>JAJOOR010007920.1:0-34624 GCA_036250505.1 Solanum acaule
TATTCAAATTTCTACTATTAAAATGGATAGATATATTTTGTACATACCTTCATTTGAAATATATATGATTTTCTCTTTTCTTTCTCTTTTCACATAGATAATACTTTTTTTAAACAAAAGGAAAAGAAAAGTGAGGATGACTTTACACAAATTGGAGTCTGTCTTGTATCATTTAAATTTCAAAATTTGTAAATAAATCATATGAGAGATCTTCTTAATTCAAGCCTAAGATAGCATCCCTTCCAAATATTAGATCAATCGGTTTCTTATCATTATTAAATATTAGACTATCAATAAAGAAGTTATTGAATTAAAATTGATGTAATAAGTAAGCAAACCAATTATTAAAAAAAATATAGTGGCTACATCATAATAGAAGAGACAAAGGAATTAATTGATATTGTAGTAAAGCCTCCTCACAACTTATTTTCCTTGCAAAAGTATTATCTATGTATAAAAAGAGAAGAAAAGAGAAATTTATATATGTGTAAAATATATATATTTATTTTAATAGTGGAAAGTTTAATAAAGTTGAATGAGGCATGTACAAGATTGTTCTTTAAATTTTCAGTCATTCCAGAAAAACATTACTGTGAGTCACGTTTTAGCTGTAAAATGTGCCTCAGAGTAACGAATTATAAAACGTTACTGACAATAACGTTTTATGTCTGTTTAATTTGTCAGATTTTTATCTTTTTGTTATTGAATTTTTTTAATAAAATATAACCTAAAACGTTACTGTGAACTACGTTTATACTAATTTTGTAAAATTTCAAAAAAACATATTATTTAATAAATTAATTTTAATAATGGCTTACTTTGATAAAAAATTCTACTTATAAGTTATCTGCATAAGCTAGTTGCAAGTTACTTTCTTGAGCTACTTATAAATTTATTACCTGAGTGCAAACTTTTTCAAAAAATTATATACTAAAAGTATTTAAAGTTTAAACGTACGTCACAAAACAATATATTTATGAGAATAAAATTATGTTATAGAGCTGAAATATAAATCCTTAAACTTTGTGATTTTTTCATGTGTTATACTTAACTTTTTTAACAACTTAATTAATGATTATATATATAGTAGTAGTATTTAAACGGACATCCACAATATAATACATTTATACGAAAAAAACATATTATGGAGCTGAAACTTGTAAATTCTTAAACTTCATCATTTTTTCATTTGTTATCCCTTTTTAAATAACTTTTTTTTAGCTATTTAATTAATGATTATATATATTTACACTACAATTTAAAGATTTTGTTTGAACACATTGAAAACTTAATTGCGATAGTTACATAAATTATTACAAGCATTATAGGGATAAGGATCTGAAAAATACCTCAACTCTGGTCGAATTTGTTGTTGCGATACTAAACTTTCATGAGGACCTATTACCTTCCTAGACTATTTAATAGTGTATTTTTTACCCCCTGAACTATTTAATAGTATATTTTAAAGGTATATTGTGCCCACGTGGACACATTACTATTTATAATTTTGCATTATTTTTTATGTCCATGTGGGCAAATATATATGTTTAAAATACGGTATTAAATAGTCTAGAGAGGTAATAGGTCCTCATGAAAGTTTAGTATCGCAACAACAAATTCAACCAAAGTTGGAATATTTTTCAGACCATTATCCCAGCATTATATGACAACCTAATAACTTAATACTTTTTAATAAAGTTAACATATTACCGGATTTTAGTCTAAATGTTACTTCGCAGAGTAATTTTATATATTTGCATAACATTCAAAAATAACGAAATATATTGACAATCCATTAGACTGGTCAATATATTTAGTTTAAATGCTCAAACAGCATGTTTTAGTGAAGTATTTCCTCTGTTTAAAAATGAATGACCCAGTTTGACTTGGAACGAAGTTTAAGAAAAGAAAGAAGACTTTTTAATCTTATGGTTCTAAATTAAAGTTATGTCAAATGTACCAAAATGTCATTTAATCTTATGGTCTTAAACATGTCACGTGGAAAGTTGAAGTTAAAGTGTTGCCAAAAAAGAAATGGTCATTCTTTTTTAAATAGACTAAAAGAAAACTAGGCAATTCTTTTTGAAACGGAGTGAGTATCTAAATATTACTCCGTCTACTTTTAATTGTCATAGACTCATAGTTTTATTTTTTAGAGTCAAACGATAATAACTTTGACTAACAATTTTACTATGTATTTCTTCATCATATTGATATGCAGAAAAATGGAACTTATAGTACTTTTCATGTATTTTTTTAATATCTAAATTTTTGTTTATAATATTGAATTAATGTAATCTAATTTAACTTATCAAATTGATTTTCGAAAAACGCAATATGATAATTAAAATTGGAAGGAAATGATTAAGACCATCTCCAACCCTACTCTATTTTACTCTCCATTCTCTATATTTGGAGAGTAAAATAGAGAATGTCCTCTCCAACCACTGTCTATTTTACCCTCTACTCTCCAATTATAGAGAGTTGAATAGTAGTTCTCCAAATTTGGAGAACTACTATTCATACTCTCTATTTCACTTTTTGAATATTGTATTATTAGTTCTACTATTTTATAACTAACATATTATTTATCATATAAGGCTATTAGTTAAATCTTTAATATTCACAATTATTTTAAAATGTCATATAACATTTTTAAAAATATTTTATTTTATATATACTACTTTCATCTCGAATTAATAATATTTTATTTTATTTTTTAATTTTCGTCACTTTGTGATACAATTTGATGTTATTATTAATTTTCACTATGAAGAATGCACAAAATTTAAATGATAAGATAAAAATTTTAATTTAAAAATATAATGCATAACATAATAATTTAAATACAAGATAACAATGCAATACAATGCATACCATAATAATTTTAAAAATCACAACAATAATTTAGTAATTTGGTAGGTCGTTTCTAGGTGTAACGATATTCGAAAAAGGAATTAGTGTATGATTTAGAGAAGTTGTGATTGTCATTGCGGTTGTGGTTGTTGATTTCTTTTTTCAATTATTCGTAGTTGTTCCTTAGAAATTTAGAATAAAATATAATTTAATATAAAATTAAAAAAATTAAATTTTTTATATTACATGAAATTATATTGGATGATTATTTGGAAAAAAGAAAGAAAAAGTTGATATTATGGAATAAGAGAACAAAAATGAAAAAGAATTAATAATATAATATTTAGGAGAGAGAAAAAAAATTATTTTTTAGAGAATAAAATAGAGAATTGGGTTGGAGTTAGTTGTCTGAAAAAATAGAAAACCTTATATTTAAAGAGTAAAATAGAGTGTAGGGTTGAAAAAATAGAAAACTCTATATTCAGAACAGAACGGGCCCAAAATCAGCCTCGATATTGTGACTAAACTTAACATTATGTCCAGCCTAAGCCCATTTTCAGGGGTGTAGTTCCTTTGAACTCACAAACGCCACGTGGCAAAAGTTTAATCCCCACGAATCAGTATAAATATTTCAATATTTAAAATTTTAAAGTAAAAAAAACAGTAACACACAAGTCACAATTCACAACTACAAAAAGCCTTTAGCCACCTATGTCGCCACCACTACCACTTTCTGATTCCGCCTTCATGGATGGTTCCAGTGACATTTCCAACGAGTCACAATCGACTCGGTCCCGAGTTTTGATGGAACGATTGCGATCATTGGAAGCGAGTTATGTGAAACTTAGGGAACAATTCAATTTGCTTTTGGAAGAAAAGAGTACTAGTAAGGATTCAGATGAAGATGCCCCGGGGTCGTATTGTGGCCCTGGAGTGTTCTATTCGGGGAATCCGTACAGAAATGTGTTGGAAGATATGGGTCATGCACTTTACGTTACCAAAATTGGTACAGGGGAGATTGTTTACTGGTAAGTATAGTGATCATTTTCAACCCCTATTATGAAATCTAATCATTTTTATTACTTCATTCGTTTCAATTTGTTTGTCTTACTTTCTCTTTTAGTCTGTTTTAAAAAGTTTGTTTTTTGACAATTCACGTGACGTGTATCACAAAAATAAACGATATTTTGGTATGTTTTATACCGTATATGTTTAGTTTAACATGGATTTAAAAATATTTTTACTTTATTAAACTTTGTGTCAAGTCAAATTACACAAACAAATTGATCAAATTACACAAACAAATTGAAATAGAGGGAATACCAATTTAAATATCTATGAGGAGCTTTGGTGCAATGGTATATTAAAGAGTATCCTTTCTATCAAGATGATAAGATACATAGGCAGATTTAGTATGTATAACATATATAGAACCCAATCTTTTTTGCCCAAATTCCATTTTTTTCGGATGATCGGTTCCAACTTTGGTACACCTCAACTAATTACACGAGATACGTATCACCTCCCATCAGCAAAAGGTCCACCAAGGCTAAGACAAATGGGAAGAATTACCTAGTGTTTGTGTCTGCTAGAATTTGAACCTGAGTCCTTATGGATCTCAACTACTTCATTTACCACTAAGTTACACCCTCGGATGCCCAAATTCCGTGTATATATATTAAGATATCTAGTAAACATCTATTAATTTTATACTGCTAATTCAGTTATTACTATATATTAACTCAAGTTTGTTTGTAGGAACCAAGCTGCTGAGAAACTTTATGGATATAAAGACCATGAAGTAGTCGGACAGAGGTGTACTGAACTGCTTATTTGTGAAGAATATCATGAGTTAGCTATTCACTCTGTGAAAAGATTGAGCTGTGGACAATCATGGACGGATCAGTTTCCTTTTAAGAAGAAAACTGGTGAGATCTTTATGGCTATAGTGTCGAAAAGTCTAATGTACGAGGATGGTGAACTTTTTGGTGTTGTCACTGTCTCAAGTGATGCAGCTTTTTTAAATAAGATAAACTCGGAAAAATCAAGAACCTCTCAGTCGTCCAACGGACAACCAGGAAGGCGGGGAATAAATTTTAAAAGTACCCGGTGGCATCCACAGAGTCAAACTACATCATTTGTTCCCAATCTGGTGGTTTGCTATTGCTTTGATTACTCATTGTGCTTATTAGTAACATTTTTGAGTTAGTTTGGTGAGCAAGTTACTAATTTGCCCTATGGTGTTGTATATTTTCAGGCCTCAAAAGTCTTCTCGTTTAATCGTGGAGAGGATGCACACAGAGACCGAGAGGAGGTTGAAGTAGACACCATAGGAGGGCAATCACAAAAGCCACCTAGAGCACCCGTAAGTGTTTAGGTACTTAGGTTCTTTACCTTTTGTTTATCATCAACAAGATGTATGAGCAGGGGCGGAGGTAGAAGCTAATAATTAGATTCAGCAGAACTTGGTATCTTTTGCTCATATAATAAGAAATTCATTAAATATGTACATATTTAGAACTTAGTTATTAGCATTCAAGTTGACATTTTGTATTCCAGAACCCTTAAAGTTGAAATCCTGGTTCTGCCTCTGTATGAGATAAAGTTGTCATTTCAGGCTGCACGACTGAGTTTCAGTTTGCTAGGTAGGAAGAGCAGAGCTAATGCAGAAAGCTCAGAAATGGACGAGTCTCCGTTTGACATTGTGCAGCCTTCTAAACTAGTACTGTTCCTGCTTCCTTTCGTGCATAGGATATTTTTTTGCTAGCTATGTCATGTTCCTTCTTGGCCTTCAGTCTACTTTACTGACCGTTTTTATACTAGTCTTACCTGTTTTATGAAAATCGTAGGTGGCGAAGGTCATGTCAAAGCTGAACATTACAGGATTTGGAAACATTGGAGGAGAAAAGTGTGGAAATATTCAACAGAATGGGCATGATGAAACTTTTGCTAATGTGAATGTCACGGAACCTAATTTACCATCGTCTTCCGAGGGAAAATATACTCATGTTCTTGATGCCTATCATGATTTCCAGAATATACTGAAAGGGTCATCTTTTACTCAACAAAGAACGAATGCTCCTGAAAATGCACAAATAACATCCACTGATGTCATAGAGGGTCCTATAGCTACCTGCTCCAGAAAGTTCGACGACCAAATCAATGCTAACTATCATAAGCCACAAATAGGAAACTCAAAACTTCCAGCGATAGAAGATTCATCAGGACAGCAGCTAGAAAACCAACAGTCGCGGAAGTCAGGGGAGAACACTAGAAGCAGTCACGGAAGCTCATTAAACAAAAATGAGAATGAGTTGAGCTTCATAGTACATTGTGAAATACGTTGGGAAGACATCACCCTAAGTGAAGAAATTGGACAAGGTAAATCATGAGAATATTGTACCAATGTTATTGACATAGTCCAATTTGGCTATTGCACATATGTGATGTTGGCCTAAGGTAGTTGAGAAGCAATTACCTAGTTGTTAGAGCTATATTTGTACACTCATTGCCTCAATCGCTATAATATTTCCTTTTTCAGGTGCATTCGGCGTTGTGTATCATGGAATTTGGAAAGGATCGGTAGTTTCCTAGTTCACAATGTTCTTTTCACATTATGAGGACACTGAAACAATATCTCATTTTTATGGTATTTGTCTTTTCTCCTCTTTGATCCTTCAGGATGTTGCTGCTAAGGTTTTCTTTGGGAACCAATGCGGCGAGACTACTTTGCTTGACTACAAAAAGGAGGTATGTGATGCCATCAAATACTCATTGAATTAACCATATTAACATATTTTAAATTGAGATTCAATATGTCTTCAGATTGACATAATGAAAAGACTTGGACATCCGAACGTGCTATTATTTATGGGAGCAGTAAGTTCACAAGAAAAGCTTGCCATTATCACCGAGTATATGCCCAGGTAATGAAGCACATCAATGTCATCTTGGCATGGTCTTGGTTATGACATAAAAACTAGATAGACAATAATATCACGTACGTTCATCATGTGTTTCAGGGGAAGTCTTTTTAAAGTACTTCACAAGAATAATCCGCCACTAGACCTCAAAAGACGTTTTAGGATGGCCCTTGATGTGGTTTGTTTCTCTGCTTGGACTCATAAATTTGTGTAAATAAGAATTCATGGTTTTTTTCACTCTTTCTTTTGTTTGATTTAGGCTAGGGGTATGTGTTACTTGCATCGACGGAACCCTCCTATAGTACATAGAGATCTTAAATCTTCAAACCTGCTTGTGGATAAAAGCTGGA
The DNA here is from genome assembly GCA_036250505.1 of Solanum acaule. NCBI lineage: Eukaryota > Viridiplantae > Streptophyta > Magnoliopsida > Solanales > Solanaceae > Solanum > Solanum acaule. The sequence goes on from JAJOOR010007920.1 coordinate 7,130, forward strand.
CTGTCAAGGTCTTCATTTTTCTGTTCAACCTTTAAATTTATTCATGGTGAAGTCATTTTACGAATTACGGAATACTATATAGGATTATTGGTGTCTCTTTCCTTAGGTTGGAGATTTTGGCCTTTCAAAATTGAAACATGCTACTTTCTTAACAGCAAATTCTGGACGAGGGACGGTATGCATCTCAACCTTTTATTTTGCTCTTTTTTGTGGTGACATTGGATATGATAATGCTGTTACTTGTCCCTCACAAAATTTTACTCTGCTGTTATCGTTGCAGCTGCAGTGGATGGCTCCTGAAGTACTTAGAAATGAACCTTCAACAGAGAAGTAAGTTATACAAGCTTTACTTTCTGTTTTATTTTGCTTATGTTAGTTAACTTTGATGATGTAATGCAAAACCAATTGTTAAACTTGAGCCATTGGTGGGTCTCTTTTTTCGCTGACAAATTGTGTTGGATTATAATCAGTGACCATAATCACTGGATTTTTTTGTTTTTTGGCCCATTTTGCATAGTTTATCCTATTAATTGGTCTTGATAAAGGTTTTTAGGCACGCTGTTACATGCTGCTTCACATTCTACATAATTAACATCAGTTGCAATGGCTATCTTGATGTAGTCTTTCCACTGTTGTGCAGATCTGATGTCTTCAGTTTCGGTGTGATCTTATGGGAACTAATGACTGAATCTATTCCGTGGAAGGACCTTAATCCTTTACAGGTACCTCGATGTTTCTTTCACTATGTTCGGTGTTAATATGCCTGCAAATGATGATAGTATGTTAGTATCCCACATTGGTGGTGAATGTGACAATTTGTCTTCTTAAATGGTCTTTGGGCAATCCTCACCTCACGAGCTAGTTTTTGAGATTGAATTAAGTTCAACGTTCATTTTCTTATCATAGCAAGCTGGTCTGTACTGGTATGGTTTATTTATTTGAAGGTTGTCGGAGTTGTTGGATTCATGGAGGGTAGGCTGGATATTCCGCAAAAACTTGATCCTCGCGTTTCAGCTATTATCCTTGATTGTTGGCAAAGGTGCTTTCCTCTGCTTTCGTTTGATATTGTAAACTATGTTGTTCAGACTTTTCAAAAATGTTGTTGCATTCATATCAAGTCATCCAATAAAGGCATAAAGCACTACTTTTGGAGGATTAGACGTTTTTGAAGAGTCCAAGCAGCATAGATCGATTGTGAATGAACTAGAATTAATCCTTTGTTTTGTACCTATGAAACAGCAAACCAGAACTTCGTCCATCATTCGAAGACATTAGCCGAAGAATGACAGATATAATTCTCTCATTTGGTGGATTGACATCTAGGAAGAACTCAGGAGGAATGGTATCAAACACAGATTGACAAGCTACTCAAGATGAAACAATCTATACAAAAACATGAAGCCTATAGCGATCAAATCGACAATGGACAACAATGTTCTTTCTCAATGTAATGTAAAATTTTCTGTTAATGCTTTCTGTTCTGCATAAAATAGGAGTGTATTATTAAGAGCATATTGTAGGACTGTATAAAATGATTTTGCTTCCCTTGCTTCTCTACTTAGAATTTTTTTTCATGTCTTGATATCGATTAGTTTATGAGTGACTTGGATGAATGCTCCAAAAAAATGTAATAACTCAAAAATTAAGTTTGAACTATTGATTTTAGTATCCCAAAATATGTAGTGGTAACTTTGATGTTTTACATTTGTGTTGAACATCTAAAACCTAAGTTGCTCGGACTATCTGGAAATGTTGCCGCATCCATGTCTTGAAGGACACGACACACACCGGATGACAATTTTGAAAAGTCCAAGCAACATAGTCTAAAACACAAAGATGGACATGCACAAGCATGAAATGTGTCACATAGAAACCCAGAATAAATATTCAAAATCCATAACTCTCTTGCATACAAATGATATCTTAACATATTACATATTACACATGTTCGGTATGTAGCAAGAGTTAATGGGAAATGGAGAGAAGATGAAAAGAGAGGAAAAGTCAAAGTTGGAAACTTGAAAAGTCTTCTTATAATTTAGTGAAAAGGCATTTCTCCCTCATCGATGGAGGAAAGAAAAATAGAAGAGTTTAAATATAGAAACACTCCTATTAATTGTTAAAAGGGTTGGAAAGAGGGACCCCCTCACGCCATCGTCGTTGTCACTTGGCTTTGGCTTCGGCGGGGAATAATTTCCTTAAGGAGACACTAAATTAGTGAAGATTAAAAAGGGAATACTATAAATTATAAGTAATGCAATATGATACATAAGTTAAATATTGCGTGAAGTTATACTAATTTACTCTGACTTTGCTTGTCAAAATCGTTTATAATCATATAAATATTTAAAATTAATATTAAATTAAATAATGTAACGTAAATTGATACGGAGAGTATTTGAAAGCAGTAACGGAAAAGGGTCAAAATTGCCCCTGCACTATATGAAATAGATCACTTATACCCTCCGTTACATTTTGGGATCAAAAATACCCCCGTCGTTATCCCAAGAGACCACAAATACCCCTAAAAAGTTAACTTCCACTTTTTTAAACGTGGCAAGCCACTTGAGATTAATTCCTCCACCTAAGATGCCAACTAGGATTCCCACTAATTCATTCCTGCTGACCAATCAATTCATCTTCCCAAATCAAACCTAATTTTGAGAGAAAAAAATCGAATTTTCTTTATCATTGAAGCAATGTCAGAGGCTCCATCAATTCAATTGAGGAAGTGATTTAATTTTCAAGATCAAGTTAATTGTTTATATCGATAGTTATTTAGATAACTAAACTGAGCACTGAAATTATTTTGAATATTGTTTTGCTCGACAAATGGTTCTTGATTATGCGGATGAGCTGGTAACTTTTCTACAACAACTTTGGATAAAACTCCACACTTAGTATCTGGTTGTTTATCAAAATAAATAATATGTTCAATTTTTTTCGTGCCACATGGTATTGAAATGTAGAATTAGTAACATAATACATAACTTTGAATACATTGCTTGAGTTATGGAACTTATGAAGGTTAATTTTTGGTAGGATGAATTGATGGGTTAGTGGAAATCCTAGTTGGCAGTTTAGGTGGAGGAATCAGCTTGCCACATCATTAAAAATTTAGAATATTAACTTTTAAAGGGTATTTGTGGTCTCTTGAGTTAATGACGGGGGTATTTTTTATTCCAAAATATAACAAAGAATATAAATGATCTATTTCATATAATTTAGAGATAATTTTGATCATTTTCCGATGTGCTGTGGGCAGGAAAGAGCAAGAGGTAGCTAGGTAGCACGTGAATACTGAATCAGTCGTTTTGTCAAATAAAAATATAGAGACAGATTTGTTATGTTTAGTCATTTCATTAGATCTCATATATATTGACACACTGCCTAATTTGCCGTCTAAGACAAGTTACTAACAACTCATTTCATCAGTACTGACAGCATGTAAATCTAATAAAATAATTAATATTCTTTCCGTTTCATATTATTTAATTCCATATTAAAATTAATTATTTCATTTTTCTTGTCTAATATTCACAAAATCAAAACGAAGAGAGTTCATACATCAATACTGGTCAGGATTAATTAATTGCAAAAGGCAAAAAGAAGAAAACTAATGTTTCTTTAATTAGGAAGTTGTACTTTCAGAATTTAGATACTCTATTATTAACCCAATAATAAATTATAGAGTATATTTCATCATTTTGACTCTTTCTTCCAATGGACATTAAAGTCCTCACAGTACAAATTTCATGGTCAATAGAGAGTCCAACACTTTTTTTTCAGCAGAAAAACAGCTCAGTATATATTGTTTATATAAAAAAAAAAAAAAAAAAAAATGAAATCAAATTAATTTCAATTTCATATTCATATTATTATAATCAAAGAATCAAACACTCACCTCAAATTTTAAAAGATATGTTGCTATTATTGACTAGAGTCAATGCATGGCGAATGCATAAGTAGGGATAGACATGGTATGGTATAGTAAATCTCAAATATTATATCAAAATTGAAATTTTAAACAGTGCATTATGACTATTTGTATTCATTTTAGGAAAGTATTGATATAATATTTGATATTTATAAAAGAAAACATCGAATATGATATCGAAGTATGTAGTTACATGGAAATTTCATATATATGTAACTACATAATACCAGCAAATATATAAAATAATAATTAATTATTTAGATGTTGAAATTTTGACTACTTAATCTTGATTTGAATGTCTTTGTTTTGTGATTGATTAACAAAAAGAATTGGCTGTACTTTGTACTGAGTATATACTATATTACTGTAATATAATTGAGACGTTTCTTAAAAATTTAAAGTCATATTTTTTATTATAAAAATATATATAAATTAAAATTGACCAAACTATAATAACTAATTTATTATACTATAACATAAAATCAAACGTTAAATATCAAATTTTATCAAATTAATTTAATAAAATAATAATGTAATATTTTTTTGCAAACCGTAAATGAAAATTATCGAATCGAACTTTTCAATACCATAACACTAATTGGACGGCCCATCTTTGTTGACCAAGTTCTTATATGTGTGACTCGTGTCCTTCGACTTTGACATGTTCTCCAATTTTTCTTGCACTTGTTAATTCTTTTCTTTATTTAATATTTATTTATAAATTTAGTTAAAAATTTAAAACAAATTATATTTAACAATATATTTAAAAAATAAATGGAATTATGTATAAATACGTACTTTATTTATTCAAAAAAATTGTAAGTGAAGCTAAAGTTTCACCCCAATAAAGATAAATATTATTATCACTAGATACACGACCCCGTACCAGCACGGGGCTCAATATATATTACTGATTTTTTTATCTCAATGTGATATCATGAAACTTGAGAATTTATCAAAAAATTTATATGATTTTAAAAATATTTTAAGTTGTTAATTATTGTAATTTATAGTACTTTTTTTTACATAATTTTAAAATAATAGTATATATTATTCTCTTTGTTTTAATTTATGTGGCATATATAGGATTTCAATTTTTTTTTTTTTGTCTTTTAAATATATTAAATTATTAATTATTGTAATTTATAATACCCTTTTAATGTAATTTTCAAGTAATATATATTACTTTTCATGTCCAAAGTTACGTGACATCGATAGATTTTTTGGAGTCAAGTGATTTTTTTATATATATTTTAATTTTTTAAAAATTATTAATTATTGTTATCTATAATACTTTTTACGTCAATTTCAAATAATATATGTTTATTATCTAACCAATTTTATGTGGTACCAATAGAATGTCAAGAGTCAATTAAATTTTTTTATATAACTTTTAAATATTTATGTTATTAATTATTGTAATTTATAGTATTATTTATATTATTCTTAAATCTATAACCAACAAAAAGAATAAATACAAAGAAAATACTAAATAGTAATGAAAATGCTATATATACAAATGTTTAAATGAAAAATGAATAAAGAGCAGACATTGTAAAGTGAGCCAATGGTTGGGCCCACACAAATCAGGAGAAGAATAATCTTTTGATAGGACATATAAGCCATTAGATAAATATTGATTGGTTTTTGGGTCCAATAAAGAAAAGGTACAATCTTAAAGCAAGAGGATACAAAGGCTTAAGGAAAGAAAAAGTAGGAAGTTACGAAAATGCCCTTGTCAAACATGCCTAAGCAGGCATGTTGACGAAGACATGCCTGCTTGTAGACTCTTCTACTAAGTAATAAAAAGTAAAATATTTGAAGTTGGTGAATAATAAATAGAGAAGTATTAAAAAGAGCACGTCAGGACTATACTATAAATTTGTCTTGTAATGAGCTACATTATGAGATGGGGAAATTATGGGAATATTTATGTCAGTAGTAGACTATAGAGACTACAAAACTGAGATTTTTAATAGATTGCAAGATTTATTTGTATAGCAGTTTTGCCAGGAATCTATCCTCACGAGCCCACTGCCCACAGCCGAAAGTTATACTTCTTTCCACTAAAAAAGAAATAAATTATTTCGTTTTGTTTTTCGATAATCAATTTATAATTAGTTGGATGAATAAATAAATACACCTTCCAACTTGAAAATATGATCACAGTAAAATGATCGTTATATAAAAAAAAAATTGCCATAATTTAATGATGAATCTGATAATATGATACAATACATAACAACAGTCCAAAGTTTGGTAATTTTGCATAGCTTACTGCTTTTAATTTGTGGAAACATCAATCTAGGTTTTTAGACCATCTTCCCTAATTTTTGGTTTCAAAAAGAATAAATGCATAATCTTTTAAATTTTAATACATCTTACTTTATAATTTATCAGATCAAATATAGATGGCATTCTATCTAAAATAGATAGGCTATGAAAATATTCCACCAACCCTAATTTGTGACTTGAATAGTATTTTGTCAGTCCTAAATTATCTGTTGTATTTTTAAAAGTACAGTATTTTTTAAAATAGTTAACTAGTTTTGATTTTCTTATTTTTATTTATATAGTAAAATATAATCAATTTTTTCTTTAAATATTTAGTTTATTTATGTATTATTATCACCCCATAATTGAAGTATTTGTAGTCTTCTGAAATATTACTACTAAAGATTTTAAAAAATAGTTTTATTCTTACACACTTTACCAAACGATCCCTAAATGATTCAAAATATTTCTTTTAAAAATCATAATAGATAAATTAATATGGAGGGAGTAACTTTAACTACAAATTTATAGGAATGTCATTTTGAGTAGAGTGCAGGGCAATTTTTACCTTTTTAACCTTCAAGTATTGGTAATTAGTAACTTAAAGAATATTCCTTTTTGGATTTATAGTTTAATATCAACTAGTATCACACTAGAATTTGGATTGGTAACATGTGTCCCTAACATCAAAATGTGTTTTTTATTAATAATGAAAAGAATTTTACTTGAGTAACGTGCAGAGTAATTTTACCCTTTTAACCTTCACGAATTAGCAATTGGTAACTTAAAGAATATTTCTTTTGGATTAGTATCGAAAACGTGATATACGAAATTTTTTTTTTTTTTTTTTTACTTATATAGAGTGATTGTGAATTGTTTACAGTATAGAAATGTTACTATAGCGGCCAATTAAAGATATTTTTTTTAAAAAATTAATCTGAAAGTTAAAAAAAATCCAATTTATTTGATGTATTTTTTTGACCGAATGATATCTTTAATACTTAAAAAATATTTAACTTTTTTCTTATTGAGATAATTAATTAAAATCACACAACTATTTATAATTTGTTCAATACCTTGACTTTCAACTATTTTTTTATTGTCTCAATCTATGTGAAAAAACTGAAAATGTTTGATTTGATATTAAGTTTTAAAGGAAAGAGGGAAGACATTTCATCTTTGTGATTTAAAGTAAATCATGTTTTTTTTTTTCATATTTATAAATTATTTCATTAAAAATAAGATAAGAGATTTAAAATATAATTATTAATATATCATTTTTTTAAAAGCGGACGCAAAAATAAAGAGTGTCACATCTATAATAGTAAGACTAAATTTTATGTTTGGTCAAATAATATCGCATAAAAATGAATTAAGCAAGTATATATGCAATCAAATAACTCAATAATGACATCATTTGTCAAAACATTTCATGGTTGATCTAGTGAGGTGATGTTATACATGTATACACATATTTAATAATTAAATCTCATTTAGCTGTTAAATTAAATATATGTAAAAAATTATTTTAATGATTTTGTTTATCAAAAAGGAGAAAAATGTATACGATAACCAGTTTGACAATAAAAATTATAGAAAGGGTATTAATGTAAAAGGACAAATATCAATGGTCTTTCTTTCATGAAATTATAACCATAATTGATGGCACCGTTTAACTATAATCTTTTTAAAAAAATATTTGATTTAAATTTATGTGTATGACATTAATTATTTTTTTTAAAAAAAATAAAATCAAAGTGATGTGTTTAAACCTCATTTATCAAAAATCAAAAAGAGAATAAAACATCAAAACAAAATAAAACAAAACAAAAAGCATGACATTAAAGAAACCTATAATAAACATTTTAGTATTTTTATTTTTCACACTACATTTTTTTTATAAAATATTACTATAATATTTAAATACGGTTATTGTAAAGGATAATTTATAAAGAATGTATTGTTACAGTGAATAATGTTATTATTTCCATAAGTCAAAGATATTATTAACAAATTTACAATATTGATTTTTTGGAGAAAATCAAATTATTATTATAACGAATGACTGTGGTATAAGACTGAACCATATTGTGTGAGAAGTCAAAGCTCCTTTATCAAAGGACCAATGAAGTACTAGTAATTTCTCAACCTAAGTCAAGATAGGATTACCTAACATAAAATTTAACTTTAGGGGTAATTGTATCCTTAATTACTCCGTAACTTTTCGAAAACTGAAAAGGTTATCACCATTTCACTCCACGTTACTGTTGTTTAGAGGAAAATTATACTGTTGCTTCGTAAATAAAGTTTTCCAAATATAGTAAATAAATATAAAAATAAAAAATAAAAAGTCTTTTTTGTTGGTCCTTTTAACTTTTGGAATGAAGTTTATTTTTTATATAATGTTCTTGTTTTAATTTTTAATTATTTAAAAGGTATATGTTATAATTATATTATTCAAAGGTTTTTTTTTCATATTTTTACAATATAAGTAATCCAATTCATTTTGGCCATTGATTTATTTTTAAGATTGATAAGTTAGTATTTGGCTACAAATTTTTAAATATTTTTGGCAAGTCATTTTTTACTGAAATTTCACTATGCGTTTGGTCATAAATTTTAGGAAAAATATTTGGCTTTAAAAAATAAAGGATTTATACCATAAGTTCTAAAAATTATTATAATTATCCATAAGGTTTGTATAATCATTTTATAAAGAAAATGTTCTGTGAAAAATCATGACAATGAACATAATTAATATGAATTTAAAAAAAGAGGGGGAAAACAAAAGAAAAATACCATTAATGTGTATATAAAAAACTACTATTACTACGTGTAATTGAAGTAACTTCGGAGTGCAAGCTCAGATAAAAATTGTATAAAATATGTATATAACGGTATAAATTTTGTATAAAAAGCTACGAATGAAATATAGTCCAAAACTATAAACGATGAGCATTTTTATTAATAAATATAAAAGTTTGGGTATTTCTTTAACTTTCCAAATACTAGAATTTGACCCAAATTCTAATTGTTTTTTTAGAACTTGAAAACTTGGGATGTTTGTCAAATATATTTACCAAATAATGACGAATTATATAGTCAAATACTAGTTCTCAAATTTTTTCTAATTATATTTGTGACCAAACAGATCCTAAGTGAAAGAGTATTATTCTTTAAACCCAATAATTTTTTTAGTTACAAAAAAAAGAAGTGGACTTTACTCTTCTCTTTTTTCTTTTATCATTTTGAATTTTTTATATTGGGGTGGTTTGGCACAGGGTAATTTGGTCAATTCACATAATACAGATCCCAGCATTGGAGTAAATATTACTTCCCACTGTTCACAATAAATTAACACAGAGTTGATAATCCCAAGTAGTACTAGTATTTTTTAGAAGAGAAGAAGAAGAACAAGAAGCACATTATTTTTGACTTCTCTCCCATTTCACACCGATCTCTCTTCTTCTTCCTCCTCTCTCTCACTCACCACTCTCTTCACTTCCATTTCCCTGCAAAAACAGAAAAAAAGAAGAAAAAAAATGTTCTTTTTAATCCAATTTCTATGTTGTTTTGAATAAATGGGCAAAGCATCCAAATGGTTTAGAGGGCTTCTTGGCCTAAAAAAACAGGACCCATCATCTTCCTCTAACCAAAATCCGAAACCCACAAAGAAAAAATGGAGCTTTGTTAAGTCTTACAGAGAAAAAGATTCAAACTTTGTTAAGGGTACTGATAAAGAATCATCAAACTATGGTCGTGTTGTGTCAAATTCACTTCAAAACGGTGCCGTTGGGTGTAGTGTTGATCCGTCAAAGCGAGCGATTGCGGTGGCGGAAGCAACCGCCGTTGTAGCCGAAGCTGCAATCGCCGCCGCTCAAGCCGCCGCTGCGGTGGTGAAGCTTACTAATAGTGGTAGAGCTACTACCACAACTAATGGTGGTGCCGCTGCTGTTACGATGTGGAACGGCATTTCTCTCAGCTCCTCTGCGGTGGGTGGTAAGAGAAAGGGAGTCACCGCCGGAAGCCGTGAAAATTGGGCCGCCGTTGTTATTCAATCACATTTTCGAGCTTATTTGGTCAGTAGTTGTTTAAATATATCGATGATTTAAACTTATTTATAGTAATAATATTATAAAAATGTAATCTTTAGTATGTAGTTACAACTAATCTGCATTATTAGTTATTGCAAACAGTTAGTTTTTATGCGAATTGCAACAACAAAGGTAGAGAGGCTGTTTCCAATAATTTTTATGTGAATTGATAAGAGTGAAAATTCTTCTTTTTTCACATTGATTGAAAGCTGTTTTACCTATGTCCTTTATTGCTGTGTATTTTTTTCATAATAAACAAACCAACGTAACTTATTGTGTACCTATTTGTTATCCTTTTTTCAAGAAAAAAATGATCTTTTTTTGTTTTGTGGGGTAGGGGGTGAAGGGGTGGGTGGTTAAGAGTTGGAACATTGGTGAAGGGGAATGTAGAAGAGAAGAGATATGGGGGTAATGTAGGAACCGTGTGGACCTGAAAATCTAAAAATAGTAATATTATGGGTTAGGTTGAAGTTTTCAAGATTTTTTAAAAAAAATATAGAAATGGGCTGAAGTGTAAATTAAGAACTGTGCTAAAGTAAATTCCAAGGTGGGTAGTTTCCTATTATATTGTTTTATATGTTTTACCTTGATTTTAGTAGTAGTATGTTTTTTGTACATTGCAGCCAACTGTAGTGTTACTGTAACAGCCAGCAAGCAAGTCACAAGCACTGTTTGATGATGTTAAAGTTGCATGTATTTGGTTTTGGGGTACTCTTTTGTTTCTCATATGATGTAAAACTTGACCAATACTAAGGTAAAAGTTTTTGAATTTTTTTGTTTCTATTTTTCGGGTATTTTCAGCATCATAGATAATGACTGGAACCTGATAAGCACTTTATTTTTGTTAGGCATTGAGGAATTTCATATTAATGTCTCTTAGTTAATATGGCTAATTGTTAGGCAACTTAGTTCAGTATGTGGAAACATCATAAATTCTTTGCTCTGAGGGCAAAGGTTTATATGTTCAGCTGTTCTTTTGGACTACTTGGTGAATTAGTTAATATTCAATATGTATGGAGTTTTTTTTTTACTATCAGTAACTTTTAGTCTTGAGTTGGAGTTCTTGATCCGTGTTGTTCGGACTCTAAAAATGTTGCAGCACTACTTTTGGAGTATTCGACACACATATGTTCTGACTTTTTGAAAAGTCTGAGCAACATAGTCCCAATTTTGTTCCCTTCATTTCCAAGAGGATTATAGAGGAAAATGAGATGAGAACTTTTTTTGTGTTGTACAATTGCTTTGTATTTAGAGAGTTTGCAGTCAGAAGCTTTTATGGTACTACTTTTCATTTTTTTATTAGAAGGTTGGTTGAATTGTCATATGTCCTAATCTTCTGAAAATGTCAGACTTCACTTTAGAAGAAAACTTCAGAGGTGTGAAAATGAAGTTTTAAGGCGCCAACACCTTTGAAAATTTTCATGCTTTTCTGTGCTATGGCATCATCACAAATTAATTACTGTTGCACTATTTGCTTTGCCAATTAATTACATTTTATGGTCTTAATATGTAATCTGAAGTCGAGGAGAGCTTTACGAGCGTTGAAGGGACTGGTGAAGCTTCAAGCACTGGTGAGAGGTCACATTATTAGGCAACAGACTGCTGATTATCTACGGCAAATGCAAGCAATATCCAGAGCTCAGTTGAGGGTTCGTGCTGGACGATCTCAGGTCTCAGGATCCCCTCATTCAAGCACCAAGTCCGTTCAATTTCTTCATGTAAGCAAAAATAATCTTCCTTCCCTCCAATTGTACAAATTTGAAGAGAATTCGTAATTTCTTAAAGATTGCTGTACTAAAGTTATGGTCTTTAATAGAAGTTCCTACTTTGATAAAGATTATTCTTCTAGAATAAAGATGCTTACTTTAACCATTCACTTCAGTCCCCCACACCTTTCTACCATCTACTGTAAAGATGCCACTCTTTTTTTCCTCTTATAATAGTCACTATTCTGAAAGTGGTTAAACAATGTGAACTTTAGTTCTTTTACATGTCACGCGGGGTTCTTTTTAAAAATGAGTTAATGCACGTAATCTTTTTTTAGCCGAAAACTTGTCCCCTGTACTGTATAAGTTAGCTCTAAGTTGCCTGTGATTGATCAAATGTGTTCTTAACGTGTAGGATCCCACAACTCCAGAGAAATTCGAGCATGTTATCCGCGCAAGGAGCTTGAAGCATGATGAAACGTCTATGCTCAAGGTATTTTATGCTTGTTTAGTGCAGCAACTATTTTAATTGTTAATGACTAACTTGGAGTGTTAATAATGCAGAGGAATACTTCGAAATCAAATTGGAAGGTAATTGATTCGGAAAAGGCAGGAATTAGACCTCATGGATCTTCTGCAAGAACTAGTTCTATTGATGACGAAAAGAGTGACAAGATCCTTGAGATAGATACCGGGAAACCATATGTTACGCCTAAACAAAGGAGCCTCTTCCACTCCTCACATCTTAGCTTGAACTCTGACCAATACAGCTATAGCTTAACAACGTCGAAGGAATCAACCGCTCATCAAACGGTTCCCAGTCCATCGTCCTGTGGAAATCAACCCCTTGGTCCCCTGAAGTTCAATGAAGATCTTGATGAAGCTTGCTTCTGCACTGCTGACAATAGCCCTCAGTTTTACTCTGCTTCATCAAAGGGCGGTAGTTCAAAGAGAGGACCGTTTACACCAACTAAGAGCGACGGTTCAAGAATCTATATGAGTGGTTACTCTGATCATCCCAACTACATGTCCTACACAGAGTCCTCCAAGGCTAAGGTACGTTCAATGAGCGCACCTAAACAAAGGTCTCACTACGAGAGATCAAGTTCAACAAAAAGGTACTCGATTCATGGGTGCAGTGAGTCAAGAAACAACTCACAAAAGGGTTCTTTTTATGCCAACTTCACTGGTAAAGCTTATCCTGGTTCTGGTCGGTTGGACCGGCTTGGAATGCCTGTTATCAGGGCAGATCCATCTGGATTCAGTGGTGGTCTTCGACACAGATATTAAGCAGATATTGTAGTTGAAAACTAACCAGATGTAGCTAATTATGAATATCTAATGTTTTGTGTTTAGGCCATAGTGAATCATTTTATGTCTAGTTGGTAAAAGAATGCAATCTCTTGGTTATAAATAGTATTTGCTTCAAGTTCCTTTCGGTATTGAGCTGTTTTTGTTTGAGAGGGTTATACCCCTGATGTGGGATTTTGGCTAATTTGAACTTAGTCGGACCCCTAATGTGGGATTTTGGCTAATTTGAACTTAGTCATTGACTTCAATGTCTGTAAATAAGGTGGGAAACTAAATTAAGGCCCCTTTGTTTACCAAATTACATACTATACTCACATTTCAACTTTTTTTACTTTATTAAATGATTCAACCCTCAACATGAACTGAATTAAGCACTGATTAAAACAAAACAAAAAACAAAAATAAAGATTCAATGCAGGCAGTCTGGCACCTTCTATTTAAGCATATCTTACAATTTCCCATGAGGATCTTTGTCATTATAATTTTAAACATGAGATTTATGGGTCCACAATAATAACAGTATGAATAGATAAGGTGTGGCTTTTGGGACCATCATGGTAGTATTTTTTGGGGTAGACTTGTTCCAAATATTGATCAAGACTTCCCATTTATTCACTTTTTACAGGTCTGTAGATTTTGAAGTAATATAGTAACATAAATTAAGTAGTAGTTGGATGTGTTAAAAGTAGGAAAAGATAGAAAGTATCATGAGATTTTTTTGACAAAATCTCTTTTCAGTTATGGCTATGGTAGTCATTTTTGGATCTAACTCGACCTCAAAAATTAACTTTTACTGAATGTTGAAAATCATATATGAATATCAAAACTCATTCCATCAGTTAATGTAGGACTTAAACACTAGTACACCTACACTTAGTTGAAGAGTAAATTACGAGTATGGGTGATAGATAAGCGGTTTCATCTAAATTTGAATGGATCAAAATGAGTGATATGTATCAAAATGAGTTGAATGAAGAAATGATCATTTACAACTCTGCTTAAAAGATAGTAGTTAATTGATTGAGAAGGGTGAGTCAGGATGGACTAAACAATGAACCGTACAACAACAATAATATATCCAATGTAATCTTATAAGTTGAATCTGGAGAGATAGTAGTGTATGCAAGCTTATCCCTAATTTATGCATGTAGAGAAGCTGTTTTCAATACATCCTCGTCTCAAGTAAAACATATCAAAAGTAATAAAAGTTTTTGTTTTTACAATATCATATCAAATAAAAGTAAGTTATTTTGTTTCTCATGAACCATGTTAGCCCAAATCGGTCCAATTTGAGCAGATCAAAATGAATATAATTCAAATATTATATTTTCATGAGCTAATTTTACCGCTCCGAGACACGAACACAGATAGGGGCCGATGATTCTAAGTTCTAACTAATAGTGGGGCAGATTTGATGGTCATTCATTTGCCGGTCTGGTTACGCACCTTTGCTCTCTATTTTCAGCCTCTCTTAACTACATACAAGTAAATGTACCCTTCAATATTTCAATTTTCAACCAACAACTATAAAATTTTAAATTTTTGAATTTTCTGTACTACATTCATTAGATAAGATAGTCTAGACTTGACTCTTAGATACCCTTTCGTTGGGAATAAGTTATTCTAGAATTTATTATTCCGGAATAAATTATCTCATCATGTATTATGAGATGATTTATTCCATCACTAAAGAATAAATGGTGGGATAAAAGTTTCAGGACCGTCTAATACCTCCAACTATATACAAGATAAAAAATAGTCTTGCATTTTGTCTTTGGAATTATTATACCTTATAGCTCACGCCAAACGACGACTATAATTCGGATCATTGCTTGCCAAAAAAACAAGAAAAAAGAAGAAGAGAAACATGAGTAGTTAGGGAACATAATCTTGACACATTTGATAAGTAGTTAAGTACTGATTTTGTATTCTATTGGAGACAAACATGTCCATTTGACTTTTAAAAATTTCAAAAACATATACATATAACAATGGTGAATAGTAGAATGGACAACACTAAAATAATGCAGTGGTTGTGCATGGCAGCTAAAAAGTCATAATCACACCACTTAAATTTCTATTTTCTTTCTTCATTCTTGTATTTATTATTACTAATGTTTTTGAATTATATTTGTTTGTTTGGGTAGCTTTAAGTGCACTAATAGATGTATTTATCACGAATTACATAGGGTGTCCAACAACTATTGTATATATCCAAAATTAACAATTGATTAAGCAATAAGGTGTCGTGGTGTAGTTGGTTATCACGTCAGTCTAACACACTGAAGGTCTCCGGTTCGAACCCGGGCGACGCCATTTGTTTTTATAAATATGTTGCATTTCTTTTTGAGAACCGTTTCAACATTTTCATCCAATTACACACACACACACACTATATAGTTGCTTATTTATAAAAAAATAATGATAAAGCACTTAAAAGAGTGTTTTTTAATGCTTAATGTTTATCAGCTATTTATGATCAATTAATCCAAACGAGTTCTAAATATCTATGAATGCACTCATTAGGATGTGATCTAGTGGTCAATAAAGTGGTTGAAAACCCTGAATTCTCAGATTCAAAACTCAGCGGAGACATAAATTATTAAGTGATTCTTTCCATGCATTAGTGGACATCGTTACTACCTGTAACCTGTTGCTGATGGAATGTGGTAAGTATCCCATAGAATTAGTCGAGGTGATCAGAACACCCCGATCAGAAAAAAACAAATATTTGGTAAACCCATAAATATCAAATTCTAAATTTATTGATGACTCAATATAGACCAAAAAAAAACATACAAGGGAATGTGATGAAGAGATCACATCTAAAGTTTGACACGAAATTTCTCTCTAACACCTAAGAATAATTAATAATAAGTCCATGACATTGCCTCAAATATTTAGGAAAGAGCCAATTCATATAACTTCCAAATTCACTTACTATACAAACAAAATTGCTCACCTTTTTATTTGTATGAATACTGTGAATTCTCTCTTTTTTTTTTAAAAAAAAAGGCTAACGTGGAAGCAAAAAAATAACATGCAAAATATAGACCATCCACATGCCAAAACCAATAAAATTTTCCTTAGCCACGTACTTAACATGCAACCCCTTTCAACCCCTTATAAAATTCACACTAGCTCAATAACATTAAAAAATACCACAACATCTTCTATTAAAATAATAAAATAAAATATTATCGATATCTTTAATTATCAATATGGGTAAAGTAATAATATTTGGAGCAACATTTTTAGCCATACTTTGTATGGGAGTTACAGCTTCTAGCTTTCGTACTACAATTACCATAGCTGAAAACCCAAGGGAACAAATGTCTCAACGTTGCCAAATGGAAATGCAAAGGGCACAGAACTTACGTTCTTGTGAAGAGTATTTAAGACAAAGTACAAAATTTACTGAAGAGGGAAGATATATGGATCAACAAAGCGGAGACTGGCGCCAATCATTCCCAAGGTATACATGCTTCCAACTTAATTACTATATACGAGTTTTTTTACTTCTTCCGTTCGATAATAGTTGTCCATTATATTACAAATAATTGTCAACAATACTTGTTCAATTTTAAAAATCAAGAGATAATTTACCTTTTGTGTCTATTTTGCCCTTGCTATTAAATATTATTTATTATCTAACACATTTTTCAAAGCATTAAATTAAATAATGTAAAACGATAATATAGTAATATTACTCTATTATTTATTACTTCTCCAAGTCAATAGTCCAGGAGTTATATTAAATTATATAGTCAAATCTCTCTAACAATATTATTTTATTTTGACAGGTATAGTGAAATTAATGTTGAAGTAGAAACGAAGCTTGAAATTTTGATTTAATTAAAATAAATTATAAATATTTATGTGATTATAAATTATCTCATTAAATATTATTTAATAATGTTAAATACTTTTAATAAAAAAGAGTTAAAAGACATTTTTTTTTGTTATACTTCGGATGAAAAAATAGGTTTGAGTGTTTTTTTCCCGCAAAAGTTTTACACAAATCCGCTAGTGTTAAAATTTGATTGTATATTCTATGTCTATGTTTTTTTTCAAATTATAAAAAATTCTTAAAATTTAAAGATTTTTAGGATACATCACTCGACATTCTGATATATTATCTTTCTTGATATAAGACATACTTGTTTCAATACATTGCTCAATATTCCGATACACCGCATTACTGTAATTTAAAATTGATGAAAATGGACAGGTGCTGCGAGCAAATGGAAGAGATGCAAGACGAGCAATGTCGGTGCGAGGGAATAAAACAAGTGATGCAGCAAGAGAAAGAGAGAGGAGAATTAGAGGGTAGAGAAATGCGTGAGGCTTGTAAAACTGCACAGAGCCTTCCTGGTTTATGCCGCATGAGTCCTCACCAATGCCATAATATTCCAACACCCACTTTCTTCTAATTATGAAAAATAGCAAGCTTTAGTTAGCTTGCATTTTTATTTTGTAATAAAAATAAAATGAGTAGTAAGTACTACTGCTAGCTTAGTAATGAATAATTAATAATCACCTAATTATGGTGCTTGTGTGTGTTAATCAGGCAGTTTAATTTGGTGTGTTTGTAATGTTTTTGAGTAAGTATTAATAATGAGTCGTACTAATTTCTATTTCCTTCTAAGTTAATTTGATCATCAATGAAATGTTTTTGTATCTTGGTAGTTCTTAAGCCATTCGTAAGCAAAGTGAACCTAATATTTCCCTCCGTTTCAATTGACATGACACAAATAATTTTTTTTTGTACATTTTTGAAATTTGTGATTAAAAATATTTTTTTATTTTTTATATGATCGTAGATTATTTCATTAAAGATACTAGTGGAATTTAGAAGTTAAATTATATTCAATTATAAAAATAATTTATTTTTACGGGACTAGTTAAAAGAATATATGGGGACAAAAAGATTATTTTTTAGGGGATTTAGGCATCATTTTTTTTTGTACTTTTTAAAAAATTATATTTATTTTTCATTATACTTTTTTTTATATTTACCTCTACTCCAATTTTGCGAATATATTTGCTCTTGAATAGTTATATTTTATATCTCTACTTTTGTTATTTTACATGATGTTTACGATAAAATTTCTTCCTAACTTAATTATTATATCCATCCATCTAACCCATAAAACCTAAATTCCTAATACATCTTTCATTGTTACTTTCTCCTATGACGCTGGATATATCGATGTAGGCATATATTAGGGACATGAAATTTAACCGCTCAAAGATAAATATGGGTACAAAATTGTATAATATAGAGACAAATATATCAAATATACTAAATAGTTTTGTTGAGATGTTTTATGAGGATTTGACTTTTGAATAATTAAAGACCGTTTAATTTGATTTTCAATATCTAAATATATTTTAATATTCTTTTACTATTATTTATGATATATAATTCAATTTTCCTCATGCTTCAACAATTTTATTGAGTATATTGTCCGTCTTATTTATCATTTTTATATTATTAATAATTAACAATAGGCATGAAAATAATAGCACTAGGCATGAAAAATGCTGCCCCTGCAGCGATGTGTAAGGAAAAAAATATTTCAGACTTAAAATTGCAGCCATTTTAATTAAAAAAAAATAAAATTTACAAAATCGTTGCTGTGGCAGCGATTTTTAATATATATATATATATTTTTTTACAAAATTGCTGCCCTAGCAGCAATTTTTTTCGTTTTGTGTCAGAGGAAAATCGCTTCGTCAGGAGCGATTTTGCCCTTTGGGTTTTAAAAAAAATTGATGTGCCATTTTGGAATTTTTGACAGTTTTTTTTTGCCCTTTTGGCTCCGAACTCTTATAATAGTGGTAGTAGTTATAGCAGTTACTGAATGCAGTGAACTATTTTTCAGATTTATTAAGTGATTATAATATAAACAAAATAAATATACTTAATAGTTAAAATACAAATATAAAGAAAATGCTCAATAATTAAAATATGAATAATTAAACTAAGAGTGAAAGGGGTACAAGGCAATGCTCCCCTTTACGGTTCAATCCGCTAGTGATATTGTCTACTTTGAATCTAAATCTAATAACTTTAAAAAGTGTCACTACTAAATAATGTCTGCTTATTTATATATACAATATCTTTTTTGTATTTTTAATGTGAAACTTATTATTTTAAGTTGGGGTGATACAAAACCATCGTAAGCAAATAACAACATTTTCTCTATATATAGCTCCAAAGTCACAGTAAGTTGTGACTTTTCCAAAGAGTTGTGACTTTTCCAAAGGATTGTGACTTCTCGAAAAGGTCATGACTTTTCAGATAAGACACAAAAAAAACATTTGTTCATACTACCCTTTGTTGACTATAAATAGAGGGTCTTCCTCTCATTTTTCAACCACAATTTTTTTAATCTTCTACTCTTCTTCTTTTTGCATTTTTTTTTTCTTGTGATTTATTGTCGTTGAGTGAGTTTGAAGTTTAGCGGATATGAGGTACCACTATTATGATGAAGTAAGTTGTTCTATCCTAAGAGAGTATATTCCATAACCTCGAGTACTTGAGGAAAATAATTTTGATAAAATAATAATTATTTTTTTGCTTAATATTTACATTAGTATGTAATGTTCCAATACATGAAGTTAACATGATGTAGTCTAAATTCATTTGTTTTTGTTAACAATTTCTCTTGTGATGTAGATATATGCTTCTGAATATCTTTTCCAAAATTTAGAGAATTGTCATGATTTGTTTTTGATGCTCAAGAAAAAACAATGACTTTATTTATCAATGCTACTTATGTGATTTAGACTCTCATGAAGTTTGTTTCAAAGTAGTAATTACTATATAAACAATGCCCTTTTGTTTTACTTATTTACTATTTCTTAAAATTTCAGTATTTTAGACAAAGAAAAGTTCATATGACTTGTAATAACGTCAGTTGAAGTTTGTATTAATTTAATTTTTATTATTTCTTTAATAGTTAATTTTATGAGATAAATATTTTCATTAATGCAAATATATATTTATATTTGGGTAGGTATTTGTATTTAAATTAAAGTATTATATATGTCACAAATGTATTATCAAGTTAACAAGATCTTCTAACTTCAAAATATATTATTTTAAAATGTTCCTAGTTTTTTTTAAAAAAAAACTCAGAACCAATATGAAAATATGTGAATATATAAAATGTAGTTGTTCTCTTCACATGTTCATATGACATCTAAAGAATTTAACGTGGAATACACATGCAAAACACATCTTGTTAGATGACAAGAAAAATACAAAGCAAATATTGCCTATAAGGTAATATTAGTGAGATAAAACTAATTACATGATTAATCTTATCAAATTGAAAAATATATATACATTATTGCATATAACTAATACAAATTTTCATTGACCATCTTCATAGGTTTGCGTGAATAAGAAATATATATGACGATCCACGTTGAACATTCACAAAAAAATCTGCAATATTATTTTTTGTTAAGCTTGTTATTCAAATCTTCGCTTAAATAAGCAAATACTATTTACTATAACATATATTTTTGGAATTGGTAATCACATGCAACACACGTGTCAAAAAACTACTATATATATATATATATTTTTTTTTTTTTATTATCATTTTTTTTTTTTTTTTTTATTTTGTAAGAGTGTTATTTGATAATCTTTTCATCTCTTCACTTACGTGGAAGCAAGCAGGGGAGTCTATGTTAATAATACCGTATATAGTAAAATGATATATGAAGTGATTAAATAACATATTTTGGACAGAATAAGGTATTGTAGCCCAGTGATTTTAGACATCTTGAAGCTTGAAAGAGCCAATGCTTAAGGTGCTCACGTGAAATTCCTGACTCGGCCACTAAAAGGTTCACTTTACTTGTTTTTACACCCTTGTGAAACAAAAAGGAAGATAAAAACATAACAACATGCAGAAGAAGACACCATATATCCAGCTGCCAAAACCTATAAATTTTCCTCAGCCACGTACTTAACATGCAACCCTTTTAATCGCCTATAAATTCAGTGCATTTCCATAGAACAAACATCTCACATCTTTTCATTAATCATCATAATAATAAAAAAGAGAAGTATTTAATATAATCATGGGTAGAATTATGATTGTTGGAGCCATTTCTTTAGCCATCCTTTTTATGGCAGCCACAGTTTGTAGCTCACGTATCATGACCATCACCATTGCTGAAGATACTCTTAACCCTCAGACTCAAAGTTGCCAGCAGCAATTTCAGCAGGTTATCTTTTATTTTATCTGAATTTCTATCGTAATACTTTTCGTTTTTTGAGATTTAAACATAAAAATTTTAAGTTTGATCGACAATTTGCGCATAAAATCTTCAATTAATCAAATATAGACTTATTTAATTTAAATCTCAAAATTTGAAATATGTCACATAAATTGGGGATGAAAAGAGTAATATAGAACGTTTCTTTTTTAAAGTAATTTTTCAATTCATGCACTTGCAATTTTTAAGATCATAGATTATAAAATTAAGGTCATTTTGGTAATTTACAATAAATTTTATTTTTTTCTTAAAACTTTCACGTCAAATTAAAATAGGAAGAATAATGATTTTTTTAAATATTTACTAGGAGTATACACTTTTTATATTAAATATACTTTTAATTTTTATTTATTTATCTTATTTTCTTTTTAGTGTTCCCTTTTGCAAAAGAACGACAACTCAATTTCACGTGACATTTTTAACCTAAAAAATTAAAGAATATTTTGGTTTAACGAAAGAACACAAACTCTTTAATTTTAATTTTTACATGACATTTTTAATTACAATTACAAGATTAAAACAATATTTGGATATATTCTATATATCCGACGAACCAAAATCAGACAAACATAAGTAATACTCATTCCGTCTCAATTTATGTGACACTTTTTTAATTTCGAGATTCAAACAAATCTATTTTTTATCATAATTTTTTATATATCTTTAAATATTTTAAATTGTTTGACTTATATATTTTTTACGGTTTATAAATATATATATATTAAATTTCATGAATTCTATGCCCAAATTTCGATCAAATTTAAATGGCTTGATTCTCGAAAAATAAAAAGGGTCACGCGTACAAAGGAATGAAGAAATATTTACTCTATCGTCGAATTCCATGACCTTCACGTGTATTGAAACGGAAGGAATATTGATTTGTGCTTTTCCTTATGCGGTTTAATTTAACAATACAGGCACAGCAGCTACATTCATGCCAGCAGTTTCTAAGGCAGAGGTCCCAATATGATGAGGACCAACAAATCCCTCGTGAGGTTCAACAATGTTGCAATCAGCTTGAACAGATACAAGACCCACAGTGCCGTTGCGAAGGACTAATGAAAGTGGTTCAACAAGAGGAGCAAACAGGGCAAGTTCAAGGAAGACAAAGGCAGCAAATGCTTCAAACTGCACAGAATTTACCTGGTTTATGTAGACTTAGCCCACAACGATGTGAGATCCAAACTGTTCGCAGCTTCTTTTAAGCCTGCGTCTACTAGTTTTCGCTTTTAAATAAATGATCTAGTTGTTGTAAAACTCGATCGTAGTAATAAAAAATAAAATCTTTTTCTCACATTGCACTGTCGCTTATACCAGTGAATAAGATTGTTCTGTTAATTTTGGGTATTTGAGGGTAATAATTTCCTCAAGGACACAATGCATTAAGTAGAAAAATGTATACTTTTGCTACCTTTCTTAACATAAAGAATTATATAGATCCAATGCAAATATTATAGAGATTTACAATATATAATCCATACCACAAATTACAAAACCAACAATCACTATACATATAAAAGTAATATAATAGCATATGAACAATATGTTTTTTTGTCAATGTAAAAAGAACGACAGAATTACATAAAGCTCTTCAGTTAATTTTCACAGCTCCATCTTGATGTACGCAAACAGCTCAAATAGCGACACCAATCGCAATGCTCATTTGCCTTCACACCTCTAAATAACATCACCAATCCCACTGTGAATCTGTAGAATTTTTAGAAGGAAAAAAAAGACAAATTTATTAGCTCGGAATATACATGTATATATAGTCTATGCACCGACTATGTAAAAAAATTATTATTAGAAGTCGCACTCTATAATGAGTCACGTTAACTAAATTGTCAGTGTATATGACTTAAATCCTTCTTAACATATATACATTATTGCTATGGACACAAGAAGAATGAAACGGATATACAAGATTTTATATAAGCGTGATCTCAACTAGTTGATATATATATATATATATATTTATAGTGAGTCAACACTCATAGTTGCAAAGGAGTAGTGGGTGACATGTTCTTAGCACTAATTGACTTAGAATTCTAAATCCGTCTCTATATGCAAAGCATAGTTAGGGTACTCAACATCTGATCCTGATCGTCTAAAATTTACCAACCGTTCTAACTTATTTTTTAGACGCTGCTGTAAGGCAAATGTAGGATAGGGCGTATCAGAGATAGAGCTTACCCGACAATCAACAAAATCGAGGCAATCAGCAGGAGGACGTATTGGTAAGCTTTGAACTTGGACTTGAGGCGACCTTCAGCTGGAAGATGTTGCCTTTCGAGCCAACCAAACTGAGGTCGTAGTAGCAGAACAAAGCCAAGAAGAAAACCACTCATGAAACCTCCAATATGGGCATAGTTATCAACATGAGGAAGAAGACCAACAGCTAAGTTAATCGCGATGATGATAATGAGAGTGATAAGAGCTGCAGCCTGTACAAATGAGGTTAATTAGTACCCTAATTCAGTACTTACAACGTGTTATAAAATAAAACGAATATCCTCCTCAATAGGGGAAAGAACACAAATAATAATAATAATTAAAAAAACAGTAGAATAGAAGAGTTTATACCTTATTGGTATATATACTCCAGTTAGTAAGCAGCTCCGATAACATTGCTCCAAGAAGTCCAAATAGAGCACCAGAAGCTCCAACGGAGATGCTACGTTGAATGAAAAGGCAAGAAAGAACACTCCCACCAATTCCTGACAAAAGGTAGATAATCCCTACCCGGACTGCACGTAACATTAGAGAATGGTAAGTAATAGAAGACATAAACATAAGAACAAAAAGTGAATTAGGACACTAGTCAGCTGAAAATTGAAGGTGGAGTTATATTTCAGAAGGAAGTGACTGAAATTGTTGATGTTAAAGAGATTGCAAGTAAAAACAGCACTTCTATTTCAGTAGATGACCTGCAATGACAAACGGAGCCAAGGAAGCTAGACACGGGCACAATTTAGAGGAAAGTAGAATGGGTTGCTTAAGCATAACAACATTTGTAGTGTAATAGTTATCCAAAAGAACATGAATAAAGATTTAAGGGCACAGGGAGGAGAACTGTACCAAATCCAAACTGCTGCTCGAGGCGAATTCCAATGAATACCAAACTCAACATGTTGGCAAGCAGATGAACAACACCAGCATGTAACCAGATACAAGTGAAAAGCCTCCAGCCCTGATGTCCGTGCACTACTTTATCCCATTCTAGAGCTCCCAAATTTTGTAGTCTGCACAAGAACAAGGAAGAATGAATATATAGCAGCTCATATATCTGTCTTCCATTTTTTCTTCTTCTTTTGGTTTCTATTTCATTTTATTTTATATTTCCAGTATGAGTGACATCAGTGCGTGGCATAGCAGTAAGTAGGACGTTAGCAATAGCACATTCACCCATTTAACTCCAGAAGACTTGATACTCAAATGGAACCAATATAGCAACAACTAATGCATCACAACCGATATCCCAAGGGATCTACTTATCTCCAAAATGCCCAGAAAAAAAAAGAAGCTATCCAATTCCCTTCATGAACACAAACACTCTTAAGATGGCGGAAGGGAATTCTCCATTAGAGATTGCTGTTAAGTTTCCGCCAAAAGCACTCTCCTAAATGTGCCTAATTTTGTAAAATTTTACCAAGGAGTTGATAAATGTTCATCCATCTAACTGTTAGCTAGTTCACATCTCTGACAATGGAAAATGGTTTGATTTGGAGGTGCAGGGAAAGAGAGGAAATGTTTCATAATTTAGTAGCAAACAAGCAAATTTTCTACTATTTCGTTTGTCTGATGTTTGGAAGAACCAGCCATTACCCAAATGCAAATCCCATTTGAATGTGGTGATTTGAAATCCAAAACATTAAAAGCATTCCAAACCTGTTTACCACTGAGATGACAAATTTAAAGTGCGCATATTAGACAAACCTAAACCTATGTGTTATTCAAAATAGGTTTTTTGTGTATATATAGATGCCTCACTTTCATTGAAAAAGTTACAACAATATACAGCTTACAGCCCATTCTTGTGATACTATCATGTTTATTGCCGTCATTTGAAATTGAGCTTTTGACTACATCTATTACCTAATACCTCCAGCATATCTTGCCATCTATTACCTAATACCTCCAGCATATCTTGCCTGGATTTCCATATAAGTGTGGGTTCATTATGTCAGTAGAAGTCCAAACAGCATAATAATAATGAGGATTCATTAATCGAAGCAAAATTTCAAGACATTACAGCCAATATATGCAACTTGACATGACTGAACAAGCATTAGCATTAAGAGGTTAAAAGGCAATCAAAATAATGTTGATCTAGCAACAGCACCATTGCAAGATTACAAAGGAAACGATCCTAGAATAATACTGAAAGGCTCCAAATAAACTCAATTGGGAGCTAGGAGCAAATTTTAGATGTCAAAAAGCATGCTTAAGGCAAGAGTTGTAAGCTTTAGCAGAATTAATGAGTAATTAAGCTGACAATTATGTGCTCTTCAAACTATGCTTGGCCTCCTAAGACCCCAAATTTTAAAACTTTATAACAATATCAGATGATTGAAGGGGCAAACAGAAATATTAGAAACTCTCATCAGACAGGCTAATGTATTGTAGGAGTTATGGTTCGTCTGAATCCAACAATTTTAGCTCAGACCAATACGTGTTAAGAAAAACCATTAAATTAGTTTGTGTAATAGATTTCATACCCTATAAATCACTTTTGCCAGTTGAAATGTCTTTGTTTAAACAAGACAAGAAACACAACAAAGTAATTGAATCACGAATCAGGCACAAATTAATCCAAGATAGTTAGTGTTTTACCAAAAACCCAAGAATATTTCCTTTTATGAATTAATGTAATCAACTCAAAAGCCTCTCAATCCCATAAAGGTATTTCCTTTTATCGGAAACAACCTCTCTACCCCACAAAGATATTTCCTTTTAGACGAAACAATCTCTACCCCACAAAGGTATTTCCTCTTATCGGAAACAACCTCTCTACCCCACAAAGGTATTTCCTTTTATCGGATACAACCTCTCTATCCCACAAAAGAATTCCCTTTTATCGTAAACAATCTCTATATCCCACAAAGGTAGTGATAAGGTCTGCATACATCTATGATCTAACCATCCCACCTATGACAGGTAGGTTAAAAATTCAATCTTTTTCCTTTTCTTGAGAGAATTAGCTGACTTACAAAACCATAGGAATCAAGAATACATATTACCACACTAAACCTACATCAAATAAACAAGAACCTTTATCCTCCATAAGTTATACTACATAACAATTAACACAATCAAATCAGACAGGCCAATAAACATCAAAATCCATAAAAAGAACAATCATTACAAAAATTAGATCAAAAAGGTTTAAACTTTACGTGGATGAAGAGGGTCCAAAAAGTGGATTATCTTGAAGAGGTTGAAAAGAAAGCCTCCCAAGAAACCTGGCAACACACTGGCGTCGTCCACCACTGCCAAAATTATTGATATTACTTGGGCAATTGTTAACAAACATGACAACAATAAACATAGCTACATTGGCTACAACAATCATAGGGACTAGCCAAGAAGTCCACTGTGATTCAGAATTTTCCATATAGTAAGGTGCTGCTGTTGTGGGGGGTGGTTGGTAACTCCCATTTCTTGGTTTTGTTCCACCTTCCCTCTCCAGATCTCTATTGCCCATCATTCTTGATTTCAGAAAAACTGAACAAATTCAAGAATTTCTTTGAAGTGGATTTATATTGTGGGGGTGGGTGGGGTAGGGGGGGGGGGGGTGAAGTAGCTTGGAAGCAGAGATGAAGAAGGCTTTAGAACTGAATTTTCAAGAATTGGGGAAGAATTAAAACTGAAA
>JAJOOR010007921.1:0-28178 GCA_036250505.1 Solanum acaule
CCCCCCCCCCCCCCCCCCCCCCCCCCCCCCCCCCCCCCCCCCCCCCCCCCCCCCCCCCCCCCCCCCCCCCCCCCCCCCCCCCCCCCCCCCCCAAATAACGTAACTACAAGTTACAGAAATAGATTAAGTCCTTTTTTAAAAAAAGAAAAGATATAACTCCTTAATTTTGTAAATTAATATACATTATTATTTACAAACAAATAAGTAAGAAAACAAATTAAGGTTAAATATGTAATTTTATTATTTTAATCCATGTATAACTAATACCCTCATAACTTATTCCACCTTCTACCCTGCATAAGATTATACATAGATTTCTTCATAAGTTATGTAAGTATTAGCTATGTGGCATTACAAAAATACAACCAAACACCACATAAAATCAATACATGTATAACTTTTATACAACATTGGAGACACACCAACCAAACATTGTATAAAATTTATACATGAATAATTTTGATTCTATTTACAAACCAAACATGATACAAAATTAATACATGAATAACAAAGTTATTCATGTATTAACTTTGTCCTTATCCAGTAACCAAACGGCCCCTTACTTCATGTGATTCCATGCAATTTTTTTGCATTATCTTTTTTTTTTTTTCATTAGTATAATTTTGTTAGTATTCTAATTTTAAATTTAAAGTAGAATTAATTGTTGAATAAGGTTATGGACCTACGTTTTCCTTTTTTTTTTTAAAAAAAATAAAAATAATTATTTATGTATGTTATGTTGAAATTTGACATAAGAGTGTTATGATAAATTTTTTGTTTTGAATTTAGAACTTATGTTATATTTTCATTTTAATTTGGTTTAGAAATATTGACTAGACATTTTACATTGCAAGCTACTTTTTTAGTTAGACTTGATGGATTATCTGTTGATCAAATGTTTTGATAATTTTATGATATTATATTTATAATATTAATCTTTTGTCAAACATGCATTTCATGATGTTCATAGAAAATTTGTACTTTTAGTGTTTTATGAATAATTTGATTAAAATATACTAAATTGAAAAATATAAATCAATTATTTTTATAATATTAGTTAAGAACATATGTTTATTAATTAATATATTTCAAAAGACAATATATATTAAATATACAATTTAATATCATTTATAAATGTCCTTATTTATCTAATATAAATTTTTAATTTTAGATAATTAATTTTATTTTTAAAATTCAATGTAACCTTATGATTACACTTGTGTAACCAAATAATACACTTGTAATTACACTGCAATTGTACTGTGACAAACAAACAGGTCAATACAATTATTAGGTTGTGTAATTACTAGACTAATAATTACTACCCTAGTTATATATTTGCTGGTGACTTGTGAGTATTCACAATTTTCTAACACGTTGTTTGGATTATCGATATTATCGTCCTGTTTAAATATTATATTTATTTTCATTATTACTTTAATTTTAATATATCATATTATTTAATTTCATCATTAGATAAAAAGTCTCATTTTGTATAACAATCGATTTTGATGTGATCACGTCGTTGCCTTAATAATTTCTTCTCATTTTGTCCTTACTTATTATTCAATAATCCTATTTTATTTTTTATTCTACCTTTTTACTGTAACTCTACTCCATACTCTATCTTATAGTCTTATTATTTAAATTATTAACGTGTGACATTAAATAACAACAGAGAACAATGCAATTTATTCGAACATTATATTTATTAAATAATACACTAATATAATACGATACGTTATGAAACAACACGTAATAACCATCCAAATTGTGTGTTTAATATAATTAGTTAAATCATATGTTTTATGTTATTCCAAAACAAGTTGTTTCCACATCTATATACCAAAACTAGACTTTTCTTCATATTACAAATTGTTATCAAAGCATATCCTTTGAAGTTAACGTTAAGCCTTTGGAAACTTAGTACAAAAGGACCCATACAAAGCTTAACTTTTGACAAACCATTGTCTTCCTCCTTTCCTCTCTACTATATACTATACTATTCTCTCTTGTTGTGATGTGTGCCTAACATTCTTAAAAAAAAAGTATAACAACATTCTCAAAATCTCAACAATTGTTTAATCTTTTTGGTAAAAAAAGGGAAAAACAGAGAAATTAACAGCCGCTTTTTCATGTTGGCACTACTCTCCAACTTTGTCTCCACCCCTTTTGATATCTCTGTATAATAATATGAAAAAAAACCCATAGATACAGTGACCCTTTAATTTCCAACCCCTTGATCTTGATTCTTGATTCTTGAATCTTGATTAGGAATTAGGAGCAATGAAGAATAGACATACTATTAAAGTTTCTGTAAAATGGATACCTATTTTCTCAATTGCTTTCTTCTTTATTGGGATGTTGTTCTCTAACAGGTGAAGATGATAAAAAGGGTAGCTTTAAGATTTTTGGGTTATGTTTGGAATTTTGTTAAAGTTTTGATTTTTATTGATGGATCTGTTTGTTTGATGAAGATGGTGGTCACCAACTGAATCTGGGAGTCAGCTTATAGCTCAGCATAGAAGGGACCAAGAACTTCAAGTTGTTTCTGAGGATTGTAATTCGAAAAAGAAGGTTTTTTGAGTTCTTGATTTCTGTGTATTCAAGTTGATTGCAGATTTAGATACTGTGTTGTCTGTTTTGTATTTTCGCAAATTTTTAAGTTGATTAAAGAGTTCTGCTTTTGTTGAGTTCAATCTGTGGTTTTGTGGAGTTTTTCTGTTATGGATATTCAATCTGATTGTGGATTTTAGCTTCTATCAAGTTCAATCTCTGTCTGTTTCCGCTTAACGTATTGATTATTTTTTTTTGGGATTTTGAAGCTAATTCTGGAGTTCACCATTTGTTGTATGTTTATGCAAAGTTTTAAGTTCTTGATTTCTGGATTTTGAAGCAGATTCTGGAGTTTAGATTCTGTTGAGTTGAATCAGTCTATTTTTGAGTTTTTGGTTTCTGGGTATTGAAGCAAATTGCTGCTATAAGCTTTTCAATCTGTCTGTTTTCTGAACTTCTTTTTCTTGACGTCTGGGTGTCGAAGCTACTTGTTGATATTAGCTTCTGCAAGTTCAATAACTTCCTGAGTATTGAAGTTAATTGTAGATTTTAGATTCTGCTAAGTGCAATGTTCTGTTGTAACTTCTTTTTGTTCTTGATTTCTGAGTATTAAAGCTAATTGTGTTTTATTTGAGTTCAATCTGTCTACCTTGTGTTTTTTCAAATGAATTCTTTGTTATGATGATTGAAGCTAATTGTAGTATTAATGAGTTCTGTCTTTATGTGTATTGAAGTTGGTCGATGGAGGTTTAGCTTTGTTAAGTTCAATTTGTCTGCTTGTTATTTTTCACGAGTTCTTGCTTTCTGGGAGTCCAAGATTATTTTGGCTTGTAGCTTGTGTTCTTACCTGACTATTCGTGACCTTGTATAATTTGTTGGTATACTAGAAACAAGGACAAGATAAGGATGTAATGCAAGAGGTGTACAAAACCCATGAAGCAATTCAGTGAGTTCTCTAAGCATCATACTTTTGTTGTTTTCTATTTTTAAGTCGTGTGGGATAACTTTCTATTTTTGGTACTAATGGTTGTGAGCTGTTTTTGGGAGGTCTGCTTAGATCATTGGACAAGTCAATTGCTACGCTTCAGATGGAGTTGGCAGCCACTAGGAGCACACAGGAAATGAAGGTGGCTGATCAGTCTTCCAATTCTTCTCATCTCCAAAATGGCCCTCCAAGGAAGAAAGTTTTTGTGGTAATTGGAATTAATACTGCTTTTAGCAGTAGGAAGAGGCGAGACTCAGTTAGAGAAACTTGGATGCCTCAAGGTAAACCTCCTTGTCCCTGTTTCCTACAATCTCTACTGAAAAATCTTCTTTTTTTATTTTGAAAGAAACATGCCTGAGGCTTGATTATATATATGTATATATTAGGGGACAAGCTTCTCAGATTGGAGAAAGAGAAGGGTATTGTAGTCCGCTTCATGATTGGTCACAGGTATATGATACTTCTTTTCCTTGAGGACAAATGGGTTCCAAATCCTACATTCTGGTGCTCCTTTGTTTCAATCTGTTTGTTTGGTTTTGACTTGGCACGGAGTTAATGAAAATAAAGAAAGTCTTTTGAATCTTGTGGTCTCAAAACCAGGGATATGTAGAATGTACCAAAATGCACTTTAATGTGGTCTCAAAACCAGAGATATGTAGAATGTACCAAAATGCACTTTAATCTTGTGGTCTTAAACATTCCACATTCCACGTGGAAAGTTGGAATTAAAGAGTAACTAAAAAAGGAAAGAAACATTCTTTTTGAAACTGACTAAAAAGGAAAGTAAGACGGACAAATTGAAACGGAGGGAGTATTAATTCACCTAGATGCAGAATCAGAGAAAGAAGTTTTATCTGTTTTCCTTTCAAGTCACCATTAAAGTTATAAAAGATCTGATTGTAGAGAGTTTGCAGAATTAGATTGTTACAGTTCTATAGAAATTTGGAGTGACTCATACTTCTGACATGTTTCCAAGGTCAAATGCCCCCATTTCGTGTGCTGGGCAAAAGAAGGAAGTCCAAAAATGAAACCCTTCGACTTTATTTGGCTCAGGAGAATATTCTTCTAAAGGGCCAATATGAGCACTATCTGTTTCTTGCTGGATCGAAATCGTCAGGTATCCACACATCTTTAGGAGTCCTACTTCCTAAAGATGCCAAAAAGAGAGGAGAAACGTATATAGATAAAAAGTGGATAGTAAGTTAAAGAAAAGGAATTGTATTCTCAACTCAAGCTCGACTACACTTTTAGCTTGTAGGAAAGAGACACCAAAACAATGCTCCTAACATATACTTCCAACTTACTCAGTTAGCTAGAAGAAGACTATGGTGGCGTTTGGTTCGAAGACGAGTGTTATACGAGGATTATAATGCAGAGATTAGTTATACAAGGATTAGTAATACAAAGATTATTTCTTGTTGGATGTTTGGTTCATAGCACTAAAATTGGATATACAAGATATTATTTAAAATAATTATTTACTTTTTAAACTAAAAAGTAATAAGTTAACAGTTATACCTTTGAATGATTGACCTTCATTGGTTTCTAGGAAAAAGATAAAGGTAGTTTTGTCGTTTACTACTTTATCAATGTATAAGTCATACATGGATTAGTTATTCCATGTTGTTGTTGGTATAAAATAATACACTAATTGGTCTATTAGTTTATACATGATTCAAACTACAACCAAACATTGGATAAAGTTATACCATGAATATTTTCCTTATACATCACACCAAATGACTCCTAAGAATTTGTTAGAAGAAGACTAAGAAGGCCTTCCCCTGCATCATAATGCAGCAGAACCAATCTTTATACCTCCGTTGCTTGCTTCCAGAACTACTGTTTGTAGTTTCTATCATGGGTGATACCATGCATGCCTTAATGCCCCGCTGCCTACATTGAAGTGTCGTTTAAAGCCTTAAACGACGCAAAAACCACACCTATTTTGCACCTAACTTTATGGCTCAAGTGCGAATGAAGCAGTGAGCCTTTTTGACATCATTGAATGAAAATTAAGTAAATACTTTCCATGACAAAAATGAAAAGAAGACAACCTCTTCCTGAATTGTGGTCAGCTGTTGCTACCTCTTCTTTTGATAATTAAGTAATGCATTAAAACCTTGTGATGTTCATCCTTGCAAATCGTCCTATGCAATTTGTTTTTAATGTTCTAGTTGGATCTGCACACAGTGGTGGACCAGAACTATCTACTCTTTTTGGGACCCTGCCATATTCTCTCCAAAAGAATATATATGCTTTTTTCCGTCCATCTTCTACTAAGCATCTTTACGTATCATCTGAAAATTGGATTTCAAGCTGTTTTCCACTCATAGTTGAATGCACTTACTCCTTCCTCAGCTGTTTCCTAGTTTTCGTACCCAGGTTGAACCATTGAAGTTACCTGTGAAATATTTTTGAAAACTTGCTGTGGGAAATATTGGCTATCCAAAATGAATCTCAAGCTGCTTTCTGTACAAAGGTAGCCATCTAGTTTGAGGCACTAATCTACTGATTTGAACACTAGTAATAAACTCAAACAGGGTCTGTCTCCTGCTTATGACATTTATGAGGTTTAAAATAGTTTAAGAAATTAGAAATTCATTTCCTTGTAAGAAATAAAATAAAGGAACTAGAAATTGATGCATAATATGCAATTTTTGGTGTGAGTTTAATTTAAACCAAGAGGGTTGGTAGTGCTTTAGAGAGAGTATCTTATGCTGCCACATGTTGGGAGGTAAAAATGTCTTTTGGAATGCATTGCATTTTGAGAAATAAATGCTTTTAGCTTGAAAGGGTACTTCTTCAAGTTGTCTTAGCAAATGTTTTAAGAGTCCTTTCAGTTTGTAGATACTTGAACTGGAAAACACTTTCTGCGAAAGCTCAATTTTGGAGTTACTGAAACGTAGATACTTGAACTGGAAAACACTTTCTGCGAAAGCTCAATTTTGGAGTTACTGAAACTACTTGTGGGCCTAAAATGAACTATCTCGATAGTTCAATAGTTAAAAGAACCAAGATTAATTTTGTAAATTTGACAGTAAGTATTTCATTAAATCACCTAACAAAGCCCTTAGTGTTGTGTTTATAAAATTTTCAGAAGTACTAAACACTACAGGAGAACACTTTACCAAAAGCTAACACACCACTGAAAAGGGCTGAAGAGGTTTGTTGCAGACACATTTTAACTAATGAACGCATGATTACATGCTGTTTGAGTTCGGATGGATTATATGAACTGTCCATTTTTATGTTAACTAAAATACTTGCAATTACATATCACCACTAACAAGATACTGGCTAGTTTTAGGATTGATCAGAATCTAGATGTTCCATTTTGGATAGTTTGGCTTAGCATGATCTTTCTCATCTGTACGATGCTTATCCACTCCAACTAAATTTTCCATCACCTGTAGGATTTTTGTCAATTCTACATCTTTGCGCTTTCTTTGCTCTCTCTCTTTTCCAGCATTTTCTTTCCTTTTTCTGTATTATTATTGGTAGTATATGTTACTAGTATGTATGAGTCATCACTCATTAGTGTTACTGAGCAAGGATGAAAAGGAAATTAATATTACTGAACTGACAAAAATCTGTGTTGGTTATCCAGTGCAACATCTAACAGCATACTGGATCGTGCTATTGATTCTGAAGAAGCTCAACATAAAGACTTCCTCAGGCTGGTATGATACTTTAAGAACAGTTTTGCTTTTTGTATCTAAGTTTGGTAATCTTACAGATTTTGGGGTCCGAATCTGCATGATGTTGTAGGAGCATGTTGAAGGATATCACGAGCTCTCTGCTAAAACTAAGATTTTCTTTTCTACTGCTGTTGCAAAATGGGATGCCGACTTCTACGTCAAGGTTGATGATGACGTCCACGTCAATTTGGGTATGCACTGGATATGTTTTCTATGTAGTTTTATAGTTCAACGACTAATACTCTTGGTTCAGCTTGTATTTAATGACTAATGATTTTCAGGCATGCTAGCTGCAACTCTAGCTCGTCATCGGTCGAAGCCCAGAATATACATTGGGTGTATGAAATCTGGACCTGTTCTTGCTCAAAAGTAATTGTGAAGCTTTACTAGCTTATGACAATTGATGCTTTCAGCTTGCATTTTGGTTTCAACTATAGTAACATTTTATTTGCGTGAATTGAACTTCAATATTGTTTTGTAGGACTGTAAAGTACCACGAGCCAGAATACTGGAAATTTGGAGAAGAAGGAAACAAATACTTCCGACATGCAACTGGTCAGATCTATGCTATCTCCAAGGACTTGGCCACGTACATATCAATCAATCAGTAAGTTAAAATAGTTGATAAAGCTTGAATTTGTTATCGTCTACCAAGTCGTTGAAGTTCTTCTGAATGGTAAAAAGACTTGTTTTTTCTTGAAGTATCCGTGTATATTAACATGTATTCTGTGGATTATCAATACTAAAATTTGTCAGTCTCCATTATACTAATTACTAGGTATTTGTATGTTTGATCTTAAGTATCACTATCATAAAGTGGACACCCAAACATGCTTGGGATTGAAGCATAGTTGTTTTATCGCTATCATATATTGTTAAATGCTCTAGTAATTATAAAGGATTTGAACTTTTAATTTAGGCCTATATTGCACAAGTATGCCAATGAAGACGTGTCATTAGGGGCTTGGTTTATCGGTCTTGAAGTTGAGCACATTGATGAGCGCACCATGTGCTGTGGAACTCCACCAGGTATTTTCTCTCTAGTAATGTATCTCTATCAGCTGCATTCAGAACTTTTTGGGGTGCATTTTTGACGATCTAATATTTTGTTTTGGTGCATTCAGATTTTTTTAGTAGGTTAGTTGAAACTGGTCAGTTCTCAGTAAGAGTTTCCTAATTGAAAGACATACTGGATAACGATCTTTTTTATCAGTGTCCCTTCCTTCATTCCATACCTAAAATCTTGAATTCATATAGGAGTAACATGTTTAATAAAATGCAATTCTTAGTTTTGTTGTCTGTGGACAGACATTCTAGTTGAGGGTGTAATACAAAATAGAACAGAGGCAATTTAAACTGTTTAGCTCGGGTCTAAGCAGTTTATAAACACTCCTTTTTGTAAATCTTATTAATGCATCTACTCCTATGGTACTCCCTTGCAGATTGTGACTGGAAAGCTGAGGCAGGTAATGTATGTGTCGCCTCGTTTGACTGGAGCTGCAGTGGAATTTGTAAATCAGTAGAGAAGCTAAAATATGTCCACGAGAAGTGTGGTGAAGGGGAAGAAGCTCTTTGGAATGCTCTCTTCTGATTTGCTCGAGAAATAGAGAGTTGAGGATTCCTGGTGAGACATGGCTGTCGGATGATTTCCATCTGGCTGGCTGTTTTCGATTGCCAAAATTTTCCAATCAGAACTTTTTAGTCCAGCAGTTTGTTGTAAAGAGCATGTTTGTTGTAGATTATGTCTCTGTCTAGATATACTGATATAGATGTATGGATTTTGAAAGACAGTGCTATAATTTTGCGAATTCTTTTCAGCATATCAGGAGAAGAGGACCTTTTAGATGTGTACTCACATTCTTTGTGGTGGAGATAATGTAATTTTGGTGGTGGTGAGGTTTAACTGTTATTTCTTTATTTGGTGCTTATTCTAGTTTGAGTACAAGGCCTCCATTTTTGACAATCTAGTATGTTCTTTTGTTTAAATTTATTGGTACTATTTTTAGTTGCAATTAAGTTTGAAGAAAGGAAATGAATTTATTCATACATTAGTTCTCTCTCTGAGTCTCTGTTCACCCCATCTTCAAACTCCTGGATTTTCCTTTTATGATTTGAACTTCCAACATAATCAATCAAAGCTTGTCAATTGATCAATATTCCCAATTTCTGTGGTTTCTATTCAAATTTTGGATGCTTTGGCCATGAATATTTTTCATTTTTTTCCAGAGTTTGATGTAAACACGTTTGATCATAAAATTTTGGAAATCAACTTGAGTTGAATATCAAAATTTTCAAGAGTTTGAGAAACAACAAAGAAGTTTTTTCACTTCAAATTACTCACAAAAAGAAAAAAAAAACAAACACAACTTGCCAATTTTCAATTATCACTTTCACTTTGATAGTGAGGTGGATGTGTGGACATACAAGGAGTGATAAGATTAGGAAGGAAGATATTCAGGATAAGCGATAATGGCCTCTATGGTGGACAAGATAAGGGAAGCGAGATTGAGATGGTTTGGACATGTGAGGAGGAGATGCGCAGACGATTTAGTGAGGAGGTGCGAGAGGTTGGCATAGTAGGTACGAGGAAAGGTAGAGGTAGACCGAAGAACTATAAGGGAGAGGTGATTAGATAGGACACGACTTCAAGTTACCGAGGGCATACCCTTAAATATAAGGGTGTGGTGGACACGTACTAGGGTAGATTAATGTTAGTAGGTAATAGTGTGTTTTCTTGCTTTTCGATGGTTTAAGCTTGTTGGTGTTTGTCATTGTACTAATTGTATTATTGTAGTTCCTACCTTTGATATCTATCATTGTTTGTTGTTTATTGTGTTTCAATTATCATATTATTTTGTGTTCTTATTTCTTTCTTGTAGGATTTGCACTACTTCCCTCGTTAGTTGCTATGTTTTATTATTCTTTGTACTTGAATTTGCTACACTTGAGCCGAGGGTCTTCCGGAAACAATCTCTTTACCTCTATGAGGTAGTTATAAGGTCTGCATATGTTCTATCCTCTCCAGACTTTTTATACCTACACTAAGGGTCTTTCAAAATCAGTCTCTCTACCTCTACAAAGTAGTTGTAGGGTCTCTGCATACACTCTACCTTCTCCAAACCCCACTGATGAACGAATTCCCATACGTGGGTATGTTGTTGTTGCTGTTGTACCTTGAAAACATTTTCTTCTTCTTCAAAGTTCACAATGAAACATGTCTAAATGCTCATTAATTTTATCTTTGCTTCTTTGCTCAATTGATTGACATCATCTAGCAAACATAATATATAAGGGTATAGTTGAATATAATATTAATTATATATTATCTTGAATTTTTAAAGCGATGATTATTTTGTTACTAAAATAACACTTATTTTAAGACAAAAAATAATATAATAGTAATTGAAACTAGCTAAAGAGAATTGTGGTTGAAGCAAAGTCCATAAAGCCATGAATGTCAGCCATAAATTATTTAAAAGCCAAATGAGTAGTTGAAAATATATATTGGTGGAAGGAAAAGAAATAAATAACCCTATCTGTTTGTCAAATTGTCTAGTTTTATAAAGCTGACATCAAGGTTTTGTTTTGTTGTCTTTGCAGCTAGTTGTTCATACCATGGTGTATTGTCTCCACACAGATCCCAATGTACACCTCAATACAAGAGGACAACAATTGAGACCAAATACACAGTGTAGACAACAAGATGTGGATCATCATAATTCATATGTAGTCTGTATGAACTAGATTTATCTATTCTCTGTCCTTAACTCAGAATGTGTCTTGCTGTGAGTAGTATGAATCTTGCTTTCTATATTTTATTTGTCGTGATTGATGTTACTTCCATCTTGCCCCGTTTAATTAAATCTCTCCAGATATGCCTACACATTTATCTAACTATCTGAACATCCTCATATATCTTTGTTATCTTCATCTTCTGACTGTAGGCTATCTTGACTGGCTAACACTTTACCCCATAAATAATTATATTACTCAAACTATCACTTTGTGGAACTTGCCTTTTACGTCCAGATGACATATTCTTATCCCACAACACCCCGTAGGCGAGCCTCCATTTCACTCACCCCGTTTTAATATACCGTGCCAAATTACTGTCAATCTTCCCATTTTTTAAAATTACGAATCCAAGATACTTGAAAGTTTAGCTTCCTCTCTTGAGTGTGACTTCTTCCTCGATCTTAATTTCTACCCTCGTCTCATATATTACATTATAAAACCTTTACACTTCAGATACTTTGTTTTAGTCTTGCTTAACCTAAAATTAACTTTAATAAATATGTCATTGACATTAAATGTGTTAACAAACTTAATGGACCAAAATTATTCAATATTTAAGAGAGTATTTTGAAACTACCCCAAAACTTAAAAAGGACTTTTTTTTAATCAGTGAATATATTGTTGATTGTTAACGGGTGTCATTTTGATTTTTAATGTAGTAATTAAGCATGTTTTATTGCAATTCAATGTGAATATCCTTTAAAAAGTATAGGAAAGCAAAACAACCTCTTTGTCATGAAATATGAATAAGGTTACATACCCTTACTTTCTTAAAGATTTTACGTATGAAATTCGACTGAATATATCATTATTATTATTATAAGATTTTACGTGTGAAATTCTACTTATATACATGACAAACATATGAACACATATGTGGCACATAGGTTAAGCAAAGCATATCCATGAAGATTCCTTTGCTAGAGTGTTCAGTTCAAAGATATGTTTGATGATCGTCATAAAAAAATAATTGGAAGAACTCATGATTGAAAGTGAGCGAGGGACTCATGTGGTGATAATAGAATAAAACAATAAATACATCAGATATATTCGTACAAGACTCTATTATTGACAGAGAAATATTAGCTGGCATATATAGATAACGATATTCACACGTGAAGTACTGATATTAAGCATAGTACGTACTTTAGGCGTCGAATGGAGGCTTTTTATTGATTATTGCATTATCTTTATTGCCTACAAGTATAATCTGGATACACTTGTAAAAGGTTGCATTCTTAACAATATAAAAACAATATTAATTTGTGTTTCAAGCTTTTGATATTTACTAAATCTTTGTAAGCATTACCATACTTACTAAATCATTGCTTATTGTTATTATTTAAATCATTTACGAACATATATA
Organism: Solanum acaule; assembly: GCA_036250505.1. Classification (NCBI taxonomy): domain Eukaryota; kingdom Viridiplantae; phylum Streptophyta; class Magnoliopsida; order Solanales; family Solanaceae; genus Solanum; species Solanum acaule. Next base: position 12,404 of record JAJOOR010007921.1, read on the forward strand.
TTCAACCACTAATTTATAGATCTAACGAGTTAAATTAAAATGTATGTCTTTGATCTTATAATCATTTTCTCGGTAAATATAAGTGTGCCAACCAATGTAAATGAATAGTATTAAAAACATTGTTAAATGGTATTTTCTTTGTTTCATTTTATGTGACAATATTTGACTTGACAGAGTGTTTAAGAAAAATAAAAAAGAAAGATTTTTAAAATTTATGGTCTAAAACAATTTTAGATATTTGTGTGGTTGTATATCGTTTCATTATAAAAAGAAAATTTTAAAATTATATTATTTCTAATTATAGTAAGGTGACATTTTAAAAAGCAGACTAAAAAGATAACACATACTACTTCTGTCCCAATTTATACGACACATTTCAGATTTTAAAATTCAAACAAGTCTATCTTTGACCATAAATTTTTCATATATCTTTTGAATATTTTGAATTGTCAATTATTGTGATTTATAATAATTTTTACGTAGTTTACAAATTTGTAAATTTCATTTTAAAAAATTGATGATTCCATGAGCAAATTCTCGATCAAACTTAAATGACTCAAAAAAATAAAATGTATCACATAAATTGAGACAGTGGAAATAAAACGGAGGAAGTATAACCTTTTCTTAGAGTATATCGATATAGCTTAAAGATATGTAATTCATCAGCTGATGCTCGAGATCAACCAAGAATTATTGAGCAATTTCATTGATTTTTTTTCACAATAATTAATTAAATTTTATTAGCCTTTTCGGAGTCAATATTTTCATCATAATCCGTCGTAAAATCTCAAGCATTTAATTTCTATTTCAGGTTGATATATATAATTAAAAGAGATGATATATTTTATGTGATTAATTTAACTATTTAATAGACAGATGAAAACATGCAAAAAAAAAAAAGAAGAAGAAGAAGTTTGAATCGAGGTGACCAATTGAAACGTTTTATTAGGAGTTAAAGTGTTCAATTGAAAATATTGTATCAAGTAAAAAATAAACTTGTACACGCGGCTGAATGAAGAGTAAACACGTAGCATTGACAAAGGATGCTCGTGGAAACAAGTTTGGTGGAGTCTTCGGACTCCAAAGACATCTTCGCTGGACCTCAACCCCGGCTGGCTTGTTACCAAGGTCGCAGAATAATCATCATCGGAGAAAATGTAAAATCTTGTGGCTCAAACTCGAGATCTCTTGGTTAAGGACGAAGAAGTACTTACCACTCCACCACAATTCTTGTTGGTCATCTTCTTACAACTTTATTTACTACTTATTTTATCACTTACCTTTATTTTTTTAACAAACATATATTTAATAGTTGCTAGCTAAATCTAACCGATTAAATCGAAATATGTGTTGTTAATCTCATTATAAAATTCAATTATATTGTTTCTCGATAAATAACTTAGTTCGAGTATCCGAAATGAAATATCCTCATAAATTTAAGGGTTTGAACATATATTAAGCTATAAAACATGAAAATGTGAGAATATCATAAAATTAACTTTAATCAATTATAATTATAATAATAATGTTGTATAGTTGAAGCAGGTCCACATGAACTTTCACGTGCCCACCGCATGTCAACAAATAATAATAATGTTATTTTGTCCCTCCAAAGGTGAGCACTTCCAACTATCTTACACGTGCTTTGCTTCCTAATCTTTTTAATTAAACTACCTTCTTAATTAATCTTATCTTTGTTTGTCTAAAGCACATTACATAATCCAAATAATAATGTCTCTAATAGTATTTAATACCTTTAATTAGTTAAAAGTTAGTGGGACTAGTTTTATATAACAACTACAATAATTATATGCTTCAACCCAATGCAAGCAAGTTAAGACTTAAGATTTTCTCTAATAATTTTTAGATTTTATATTTTAAATCTTGTATATATATATATATATATATTCAAAATATATGCACTAGAATCTTTGCTGTATTGGGCTTGATTCGAAATTTCTCTTTTTAGAATTAATTCGTCGAATAATACCTAGCAAAAGCAGAAAAAATAATTTGTTGAAAAATCGACTATATGAATGTTTGTTAATTGTATCACTCTATTTAATTTGGCGACCACCACAACAATAATAGTAAGAACAATTATAAATTTTTAATTCTATCTTCTTCTCTTTTATTTGGAAAAGTATTTTTTAATAACTTTTTTCTATTCTTATAGTTGTGTGACCTTTTGAGATATTAACTTCAATTTATTAAAATGACAATTATTTACCCTCAAATAATTTAAGTGAGAAAATAGTGAACTTTGGTGATAAAAAATTTTCCATCTCCTAGCTAGTTAAAAGGCTATAAAAAAATAATATTGTTTGTCAATTATCTATCTTGACCCAATTACATTAAATGAAATAGAAAATCTCATAATAACTCAAGGGTATAATTGAAAAGAAGTTTCTTTGTAGAGTTTTAAACCCCACACAAAATTAGGTGGGAAGCAACAAACCAAACACTTGACAAAAATAATCTCTGCATTACTAATCCAAGCATTACCAATCCCTGCATTACTAATCTCTTCATTATCCCTGCACTATTGATCTTTGTACCAAACGACCCCTTACTCACAAAGGCATCTGTGCTCCTCTTGTTCACATATCTGAACCATCTCTGTCTCATTTTTCGCATCTTGTCCACCACGACAACTATTCTCCCCTTGCTCCACAGGTCTTCATTTCTAATCTAATTATCTCTTTTAGTATTTCCGCACATCTATATAAGCATCCTTATTTTTGTTACCTTTCAATTTCTAGACGTACAAATTCTTGATTGGTCAACACTCTACCTCATATAACATAGTAGTTCTAACAACCACTCTATAGAACTTAATTACCTTCAAGTCTCAATGACACGTTCTTATCACATAGAACACCACATGCGAGCTGCTATTCCATCCACCTCGCTCCAATACAATGTGTGACATTCTCATAGACCTCTCAATTTTTTTGGATTATTGATCCAAAATACTTGAAATTTTCTCTCTTGGGGATGATATCAATCATCACTTCCCCATTCAACTCTTGCATTATGATATTGAACTTGCACTCTATGTACTCCATATCTCCAGTCTATCATTAACTCGGCCACTTATCTCGACAACCAATATTATATATGCATGGTCTGCAAATAATATACACCATGATACATTTTCTTAAATATATTGTGTCAATCCATCTATCACTAACACAAATAAATATTTAACAAAATAAAAGAAGATAATTATTTCCACGTTGTTTTTAGCTTCTCCTTTAATTGTACTTTTACCTCAAGCTTGTTAGCAACTTAATTAATTAAAGCTTCTCTTTTCACATATGTTTCAACTGCAGCAGATTTCACTCATAAAAGGTTCGAATTTCAACATAATATTATAGATGATTTTTTTCATGTTTTTAGTAAAGAATATTTTTATTTAAATTTTATTTTCCAATCGAAATGACTATTTTCAATAACAATTCAAATGACTATTCATTTTTTTGGAAAAACTACATAAATGGATCATAAAACTCAAAATAATTATATGTTTATATCCCAATTCAAAGTAATTCAAAAAATATTCATTCTCTCAAAAGAAACAACCCATACCCACCCATTCTTTAAGGCGGATAATTTTCGCTTAACTCATACTAAATCAATATAATTATTGTATTGGTATCATTAAGGCTGATAATTTTGTTTAACTGATATATATATATTGTATTGATATTATTAAGATTTCTTGATCAGAAATTACTCATTAGTCAATGATACTATTAGAGTATATGTATATTGTTGTGGTATATATAGTGTAATTATTTAGTGGGGTACAAATATAAAGGTATATGTTTGTAATTGTTTTGCATGGGGTATTTTAACAAATAGCTATTTTCAGGATTAAGATAATTATTAAATTATAATAGCCATCAAATTATAATTAGAATAGATAATTTTATGATTTTGATATAATATTAATTTTTATTTTAATTAATATCCACAACAAATAATGAACAAATATAATTCTAAATTTTACTTTGAAAAATTCCTAATCCTCGTAACCAAACCACCTCTTAGGACGTTGAATACAAGCCTTTTAGGCGAGGGCGAAGCCAAAGCCCGGAAAGATTCACACGATTTTTTTTCATCAAAAAATTAATATTAAATATATTTTTAAAAAATAAATTACATAAATACAATAAGTGTTGAATTTTTTTAACTTCTTCATATATTTATTAATTTATTTTATATTTAAATTCCCTTGTTAAAAATTCTGCCACTTTTCTTAACTCTTGCTTAAAAATGTTTTACTCCTAGTTAATTGAGAATTGTTATAGGTTTTGTGTCTACCAATTAAGGGAAATGGTAACTGTTGAATCTTTGAATTTTTTGCATTGATGTAGCTTTCAATGGCCAATCAATGAAGTTCAAAAGGGGGACTTTCCCAACTTTAAATAATCTACATCAATGTCCTTGAAGGATACACTATATGTCCCTAATTACTTGTTCACTTTTAAATTGACATACCTATTAAGAAATCAATAATTGACATAGTGAGTTTACCATTTTACCCCCATTAATTATGAAGTGGATGAATTAAAAACTTAATATTTTCAAGAAGTTCTACCTTTTTCAAAGTAATTAGTTGAGGGTATAATAGGTAAAACAAATTGTTCTTTCTTGATTTGTCAAAATGGACAAGCAATTAGGGACAACTAAAAAAGAAAATGTGAACAAGTAATTAGGGACAGAGGGAATAGAATTTATGGCTAAAAGTTTGGCAAAATCTTGTAAAATATATATATATATATATATAACTAAACACTCTAACTTGTCTTCATCTTGTCTCGTGGCCACCTGATGATCGATGCTGACATGACATATAAATTTTGTAGGTTTCTATTATGTAGATGATCATTTTGTAAATTATAGTACTCAACTGATACAATAAAGACAAATTAATGAAATCCTCTCGATGTTTCAAGTTTTTTGATACATAATTCTTTCTGAACGATTTACATTTACGATACGTCAAAAGAAAAAGGAAAAGCAACAAAGAAAAAGACGGAAAAAATGGAGGAGGAGATTGTGCTTAAAAGATAGTAAAGCTTATGAGCTGACATTTTACATAATTTATCAAAAATTAAAAGCATGAAAATATATAGATGGAACGAGACGGTAACTCCAAGGCCTCTTTGAATCTTTGGTACCAATAGGATAGATAAAATTCACAAATAGTCGTTAATTGAAAAATTCATGGAATTTTGAATTTTATAAGTAAAATTCTTCATTATTTTTTAAAGACAAGATCAAAAAGTAATCGTTGAACGCTATGTTTACAATAATAATTAATTGTACAAGATAAAGAATCCAATCTAAAATAATTGCAATTTGCAACAACAACATAACTTTGTCACAGAAGTTTGGGGTTGGTATAGCATAATTTCAATCTTTTGGTAGGAGAAGTCATTTTTTCATACTTTCTTTGTATTTTTATTTTTTTCTTTTGGAAAACAATAATTAATTGTGATGAATTCAATAATGGAGGAAGGAAAGTGAAGTGGGTTTCATGTGAAAGATAAACTTGTATAGTTGAAAAGCTTTACAAAGAGCTAAGAAGTGGTTTCCAAGCATGTACATGTGGATTCTAAAGTAGCCATCTTTAATGGAACACTTCTATTCTATGTCTAACAAAACACACAAGTTCAACTCCCTTAGACTAATATACTTAAAAATAAAGATAAAAGTGTCTTCTTTTTTCTTCTATAATTGAAAAACTTTTTTAATATGGAAAAGACCAACATAAGAATCTTGGAGGGATATGCAAAAATTATTTCTATCATAAGGTATTTATAATGTTTATTTGGTTGAACGTAGGAGTGTCAAATGAGTGGATGGATTAAATTTAGACGAGTTAAAAGAAAATACACCATGTTGAGTAAACAACATAAAATAACATAATCTTTGGCTGAAGTGTACAAATATCTACTTTCAAAATCGGCATTCAACTGGTATCATCTGTTTCATATTTTCTTTTGCAAGTTTACCTGTTTTGGGCAAAAGATCGAATAGTCATGTCTAAAGCTTGATAACTTCAGACATTCGCGTATGAAAATATGGCTTTGTGAAGGCCATACATCAAGTTTTCTTCTAATGTTTAGTAAGACTTGCAAAAGTGAAATAAAGTTCACACATTTTTATTAAGATGCATGTAAAAATTGGTATAAGCATTTAGTCATGTATGCTTGCACCTCAGACATACATGACCGAAATACATATAACGACGGATTGAAATTTCATACATGTGTGTTTGAATAAAAAAAATGTATTCTTCGAATTTTAACAATTCAACACGTACAATTCGATATTCAAATATACTCTAAAGCAAACTCAGATTTGAAATATAAATTTCATATATCATAAAAAACGAAACACTTGAATAATATTGAGTTTTTTAGTTGAAAATGTATATTTTAAGGAATTTGAACATAAATTTCGAAGATGATTTAATTCAGGTTTGAGATTATTTTCAGTATATCTCTTGTATATCACATATATTTATGTATATCCATGAGCATTTGTGTGAAATACACTAATATATACTTGATATCGTGATGAGTTTTTCTAGCATTGTTAGGTTTTTCTACAAACCCCAACCACACTCACTCAAAAATGTGTTATTTCCTTTTCCAGATTGCTTTGAATTGTTTTTCTTCAAGCTGAAGGTCCATCAATTGAAAACACAACCTCTTCACCTAAAAGATTTATGTACATCTACCCTCTCCACACCACTTTGACACTTCAAGAATAACACTAGATATGTTGTTATTGTTGTATTTTCCTTGGTACCAATCAGACCAAAAATAAAATATTGTATTATTATAATTTGTAAAACATATGATCTTGTGTTTTGCTTTTTCTTCTTTCTTTGTTTTGGTGCATGAGTTTTATTTAGAACAGCTAAAGAATATGGCAGCACTTAAGCAATTAGGGGTCGTCTGATAGAAGTGTATTAGCAAAAATAATGCACACACTCTATTGTGTATTAAGGTATGTATTGTTAATATCATGAATTTCGATGTATTAGTAATGCAAGGGGTTTTAATATATGCAGTGTTAGCATGGTTAAAGATCTCATTATCTTTCAAAAATTTTTTTTTACATATTTTCCATCATAATTGTGAAGAGTATCTTTATAAATAAATATTTTTATGGAATGCATGTTATTTTTAATACACCAAATAAATCATGCATAAAAAATAATCTATATATAATTAATTAATATAAATATTACTAATACACTTCATTTAATATTATTCTTATACAATTTACCGTTGCTGAATGAAATAGCTAGGATATTCATATTACTAGTGAGCAAATTTTAACACAAGTAAAATGTGATCCATTAGAGTGATAAAAGTACTTGTCTTTCCCTTTTGTTTCATATAAAGTAATTTGTCAAAGTTGTTAACAGAGTGGGAAGCATGCAAAATGATGTGAAGTTAAAGAGATTAGAAAAGCCTTTTTTTTCTTCTTTAGATGTTAGAAAAGCCTACACATAACTAAATGGTAAGAGAATTTGGCCAGAAAATTTAAAAGTCTATAATATTTTTTTTATTTTAAAATAAACAGATTTTTTTTTTTTCATTTTTTAATTAAAAGGTATTAAAATTAAAAGGATAAAAAAAGTAAAATAAAATAGCGTGAAATATGTTATTTTACCATTTTGGCCAAATTCTGGCCAAATTTTCTGGCCAAAAGGATTTTTCCCATAACTCATATTATATACTCTCCGTCTAAAAATATAATGTTGTACTTTTCGAAAGTCAATTTAATTAATTTTTAAAGTTAAATTATATTATATTGATTTGATATTTTTTAAAAATTAAATATTCAAAAATTATATGAAAAGTACTAAAAATTGTAATTTTGTACATATCAATATGATATAAAATATATCGTAAAATATTAATCAAAATTCTTATAATTTGACTCTAAAAAAAAAGAGGAACTTTCACATATAGCCATTCAAAAATAGCCTAATTACTCTCCATAGCTATAGTTTGAGAATTACAATTTGTAGCTACATGTTATAGGGAAGAGAGAGGAGAGAGGCGAGCGAGAGAGGGCAAAGAGTGGGAGAGAGGTGAATTGTACATGTATATAGGTTAGATAATTGTATATTATACATATGTATTTGTATATATGGCAAGCGAGATTGGGAGAGGGAGGAGAGAGGTGAGCAAGATTGGGAGAGGGAGGAGAGAGGCGAGCGAGATTGGGAGAGAGAGGAGAGAGGCGAGGGAGAGAGGTGAATTGTATATGTATATCGGTTAGATAATTGTATATATATTATACATATGCATTTGTATATATGTCTAGCGAGATTGGGAGAGGGAGGAGAGAGGCAAGCAAAATTGGGAGAGGGAGGAGAGAGGTGAATTGTATATGTATATCGGTTAGATAATTGTATATTATATGTATGTATTTGTATATTCTGGAGAATTATACATATACAAACGTGGCTAATTATACAAACTCGAAGTCAACCCACGTAATTAATGTATAATGTTAGTCGCGAGTGGTAATTGTAGAAAACTATAGCTATGATAAGTAATTAAGTAGTATAATTTTACTTAACTGCATAATTTTTCCAAAAATCATGACAATTAAAAGTGAACGAAATAATATTATATTAGAATACAGAGTATATCACTTTGACCAAACGTCAGTTACCATAATAAAGAGTTTAAATTAGTCACACTTCACAGTCATTATTTGGAAGGCATTTGCAAAAACAAACAATGATTAATAAGATAGAAAAAATAAATTATCTGTTATAACAAATTTTAAAAAAAGTTTACCAAACTTATGCACCATCATTACCGCATGTTCAAAAAAAATTGACTCTATCTGTTATTTAACTACATGTTAAGTTTGGTTTAGTGGGGTCATTGACATTAACATCACCAAACTATGCTTGTACTTATCCATTAAATATATGTTTTTATTATTTAAGTTTAACGATAACAACAATATATTCGTGTGACTTTATCAGTGGAGTTATTCGGACTTTATTTTTATTTTGTGCGATGTAGAAATGATGTTTCTGATACTGATGACTACAAAATTATTATTGAAATTAAAGTTATATACATTTAGTCAATGTTATATTATAGGTAATTTTTTACATCTACTAGGATTAACACAAATGGTTGTTAATCATCCTAGCTAAAATGTAATTGGCGGAATGATGTAAGAGACTCATGTACTTAACTCCGTTTGTTAGTTGAACCTTTCTCGCTTTAGTGTGTGTTTATGTAATTGCATTTTTAATAGATGAACCCCTCTAGGTTTATCTAAATCACTTGTAGTGTCTGAATTAAATTGCATATATTTAAATTAATTCCTTTAGGTATTTACTATCTTTTATCAAACACAAATATCAAATAATTTTATTCATCAAAACCTCAATAATAAAAAAAAATACTAATATATTTACAGTATTTTTATTTGTCAGAAATTAAACCGGAAACTTTACTTTCATTACATTTAAAATTCAAGAATATGTATTTCCTTTAGTTTTGTTTATATACTCAGTAATACTGATATTTTTTTTGCCAATATAAAAGTTCAAAAAAAAAAAAAACTTTTACCGGAAAGTTTAGTGAAACTATTTTAGGAAAAAAGTGTTTTCTAAAACAATAAGTGAATTTTTATTTATTTTTCAGTATTTAGCAGGTAAGTATAAAAAATATTATATCAAAAATATTTGTATATAATCAAACAAAAATTACAATAAACGATGAGAGTGCAAGTTAAGAGGCAACGAATGGTCATGAGATGAAAGTTGGACATGTTATTGCGAGAATAAACAATGAACTTGAAATATCATGTGCGAAACTTATTTGTCTTATTTGCATTCGAAAGATCATATTTTAACTAATTAAGCATTAAAAAAAGTTAAAATATTTTTATCCCGCCTAACACACTCTATTAATCTCATTCTAAATTATCCGTGTTATACCAAACACGTTCATATATCATAATTAAAGATAAATTATTTAAAAGAAAAAAAACACAAAAAAAATTGCTAACATTAAATCTAATTCTTTGTTATTCATTTCACTAAATAAAATGTTAAAAAAAAAAAAATCATTTACAAAAAAAATTCTACAGTAAATTTTTGTAAACAGTAACTCACTAGACAGTGGTCGGTTGCAGTAAAGTATTGTGATTCGGTAACTGAATCTGTTGGATCTGCAAACTTTTCAATGCACTACCACCAGATCTTCTCTTCCATAAACCACCGTCCGCCGCCGGTACCGGATTCACCTTCCTCACCACCGGCAACGGCGGATCTAATTCATTAACATTCACTTCAACGATAAATCCTCCGTTAACTTTATTTCTATCATTCGTAGATTTCCGATCGCCGCCATTACCGGCGGGAGTAAAATTCTTACCGGAGAACAATCTCTTCAGCTTCATGTACTTCACTTTAGAATTTACCGGTCTAGTTATAGCGGTGGAAGTAGGTTTGTACGGCGTCGGAAATCCAGTTACTCTGTTGTTTCGTTTGACTTGGCCCATACAACTTACTTTTGGGGAAGTAGGTTCGGTGTGAGTAGTATTACTGGAAGGATTTGCGGAAGAAGGAGGTTTGGAGTTTTGTAATTTTACATCTTTGATTGAAAGTTTGCAAAGCATTGGTAAGAAGAAGCTTGAGCTTCCATGGCGAATATGGTGATAAAGCTGTTGTTGATGATGTTGATTGTATCCATTTCCCATATTATTGAGTTTTCTTCTCAATTTGTTTTTGAATTTCTGGTAATGGGAGAAATTTTGGGTGAAGGCCTGAAGGGATGGTAATGGAGATGTGGAGAAGGAGAAGAAATGGCTCAATTAATACTACTATCATTTTATTTTATTTTATTGAATTAAATTAAATTATTTGTTTGTTTCATTTATGAGTCAAACCTCTGGACAGACGCAGGTCTCGAAGTAATTTTTATTTTTTTATTTTTTTTACTTTCTTGGAGTAAAATAATTATGTCAATTATTACTTCCTCTATCCCTAATTACTTATCTATTTTTCTTTTTTTAGTTGTCCCTAATTACTTATTAATTTTAACAAATCAAGAAAGGATAAATTTTTTACCTATTATACCCTCAATTAATTACTTTGAAAAATGTAGAGTTTCTTGAAACTCTTTAAGTTTTTAATTCATCTACTTCATAATTAGTAGGGGGGAAAAGGTAAACTCACTATATCAATTATTGTTTTCTTAATAGGTATATCAATTCAAAAGTGGACAAGTAATTAAGAACCGAGTGAGTATTTTATTAAGGGGCATACCAAATTCAAATATAATAAGTAAAAGTAAACAAAGGGAGTGATTTATTTTTCTGGTGAGACTTTATGAAAATATTACTACTTAAATACATAACTTATTTTAATATATTCTCTAAAATTTCCTATCACTTGAAAAAATTACAAAAATCTCTACTTTACTCAATGTATCAGTTGAATACATCATTTTACACTATGTATCACTTGGATACATCACTTTACGCAATGTATCGATCGGATACATCACTTTACAATGTATCGAAACTTTACTTTACACGATTTATCAGTCGGGTGCATCACTTTATCTGATGTATTCGAAACTGAGATACGGTGTATCAGGATGTTGAGGGATGTGTCCAGAATCCACCAAATTTAAGAAAAGTTTGTAACTTAGAAAAGAGCAGGAATAAGATGTAATTAGCTCTTAACACTATGAGATTTATGTAAAATCTATTGTAAATTTGTAATTCTAACTTTCTTTTTCCATTTTACTTTTATTTGGGTTTTTAAATAAGTGTTTGCTATGTTTTATTGAGAAAATAGAAAGAAAATAACTTTAACTTTAGAAATTATATTTAAAAATTAAAATTATATCTGATCATAAAATAAATTAGAATTGTTTTGAATTTTTATAAATAATTTAGTTTAAAGTGAAAATATTTTTTTGTTATTTTTGATTTTTTCTTAAAAAATGAAAATAGTAAAAACATGAATGTCAATTCGGACGGTTCCCTTTTATTGGAGTGGGTGAAAAATTTATGCAGCTTAAACGTGTTTTTCCTTTTAAAAGAATTTCACAAAACTGAACGTGTCAATTTTCAATATGAATCTATAAATATTTTAGTTCGACATTTGAAGTTTTCTTTCGCCCTAATAATTTGATTTGACTTAATTTTATTGATAATTTAATTAAGTATTTATATTATCAGTATAATTTATTTTCTTACAAAAAAAATCACTCCCCTTAAATTTGTGGTACTTGTGTTAGAAAAATAATACTAGAAAACATAATCGAAGAAGATGATGGTTTTAAGACGTGAATAATCACTTTCTTTAAAAGTGATATTGTTCGTATATATATTAAGAAAAATACAAGCAATTTTCCTTCCGAATATAACAAAACTTTGGTATGTACCTGCAGATTTTTCTTAGGCTGCTTCTAGAGAGCCTTAAGAGATAACTTTCATAATTGTATGTTCTTTCATGAGGAGATGATTTTTCATAATAGTCATATTCTTTCACAAACAGATGTGTCTATTCAATTTAAGACATTTATGTATTACAAAATATCCAATAACTTGTTCTACCGAATATTTAATGGTATTTGTTTTTTAAATGATTTGATAGCATGAACTACTTGTAACCGTAAGTTATTGATATCAACAACTTTGGTATAATCTCACAAATAAAATTTGGGAAGAGCCTAAAGTTATTGACGTCAAGCATCTAATTTTATTATTGGCAAAATTTGGTACCAAGAATTTCAAAATTTTAATAAATAATTGTTAAACTTGAAGAGTTCTTTTTTGACATTATCTTGAAGACCATGAAAATTAGCATGTTTTCAAGACTTTGTGAAAACATATTTTTAGAAGTCATATATTGTTGCTAATATAATGTCTCTATTATATTGTAAGTCAAAGAAGTATTTTCCACTCTTATTTCACTTGGATTCTTCTGCATGTCCATTTCATACAAATTAACAAAATACTCCTCCGTTTTCTTTACGTGTTTATTATTTCCAAAATATATTTTTGCATACCAAAAAAAACATAATATTTTATCTTATCATAATTACTTATTCTTCAAAATATGTTTCAAGAACTAAAAGTACAAAAACAACATCAACTCTACTGAAATTTCATAAGTGGGATCTGGAAAGGATAGAGTGTATACATACTTTACTATTAGGTCGTGAAGATAGACAGTTAGTTTCCAAAAGACACTCTATTCAATTGCAGCAATTTCATATCTATAAAAAGAAGAAAACTGTGAAGAATACATAATAACTAATAAGAAAAGCAGTGAAAAACCTGCAAGAAATGAACATGAACAACAAAATAGTGCAGTAACATAAACACAATAAACAAATTATGACAAATACCAATAATTAGAACTAAAAGAATATGGGTAGTACAACGACATACACCAACAAGCCTGAATCATCGAAAGTAAGGCAACACTTCACTATCAACTAATATAAATATAAATATTATAATAAAATAGTCATATTAATTATTATTTCACACAAAATTCATACTAATAAATAAAAGTGAATGGAGGAACTAAAACAAACAAAGAATACAGGATATAGAATTTATTTTTAAAAATGAAATTATGTCTGCTTTATTAAACTGTTCCATTGGAAATTGAGTTAATTAAAGTAGGACCATGTTTGCATGCATAGAAGCTACTTATGTTTTTGTTTTTTTTTTTCCTTTATAGAAGTTAAAAGCAGAAGCCATTTAACAGACCTTTTATGAGTAAAAGAGAAAAAGTGACCTTTTTTTATGTGGATAAAGTTTACAAGTAAAAATGATTTTGTCTCCATGAATTTAAAGTACCATTTTTATTAAATTTTTGATACTACAAGTACACTTTTTGAGTGAGGGACTGAGCTAGGTGTTGGCAAAGTAGTACAAATTAAATTTCTTTAGTAAAAAAATTACATTATATAAATAAATATAATTAAAAAAATTATATATGTTATATATAAGTTGTAGAATTTATTGACACAAAAGAATATTATAGTGTAGTTACAAAGGAGGTTCAAAAAAGTTTAAATTTTATTTGGGGTACTAATCTGCAGTTAAAAAAAAAGAGAGGTTTTGTCAAGACAAGTTATAGTACAAACAAAATATTTTTACTTGTTAATATTAGGAAAATATATAATTTTTGCGGTAGTACATATCTTTTTATTTCTTTAAATGTAATAAGTAAAATACAAAGCAAGGAAATTAGATTGTATAAATTAGACAAGAGAACTTTAGCGAAAATAGTATTTCAATAATTAATACTCTCTCCGTTCTTTATTAGCTTATCATCTTACTAAAAACAATTGTCTCATGAATATTAGTTATCCACTTTACTAAATCAAGAAAATATTAACTAATTTATCATATATTATTCTTGTAATTAATTCTTTTTAAAAGTATTCACATTTATTTCGAAAGTTCCCAAAAAACAATTTAAAGAATGAATTAATATAATTATATTTTTATTCATTTGATGATCAACTAATATGAAATGAAACAGGAGTAATAATCAATGTACTATTCAGCATGTCAGTATTCCACCAAATTAAGGCCATTTGTTGTAGTGTTAATTTGCTTGGAAATATAGGGACAAAATGTAAATCTCTACAAGTCTAGAACTGCTTTGGCGTGCATGTGCGTGATGGTAAAGAAAGACTTATTTTGAAAGTAAAGAAATAAGTGAAGGAAATCATGTCAAATAATTTTTACTAGGCAGGCGTTACCATTTATTGGGCCATTCTTGTTATTTATGAGATATATAAAATGTTAAATATGACATGGTAAAAATGTATTACTCCCATGTCTCAATTTAAGTGACACATTTCATTTTTCGAAAGTTAAACGGTTTAAATTTGACCGCAATCTTCAATTTTCTTGAAATCAAATTTATATATTTGTAAACTACGTAAAAAGTACTATAAGTCACAATAATTGATAATTTAAAATGTTTACAAGATATATGAAAAACTTACGATCAAAGATAGACTTGTTTGAATTTCTAAATCCAAAAAGTGTCACGTAAAATGGGACAGAGGAAGTATTGGTTTTTCTTTGATTGCGACTCATGTCATAACCTTCAAGGTGTTTAGTAAGTGTTTGGACATATATTTGTTTGAAACTTAAAACATTGTATTTAGATATGCATTTCACATACTCTGCAAGTGGAGAAAGATTATTCACTAGAAAGATTCATCTTAAAGAATAATTTAAACAAGGAATAAAATCTATGGACAAACACAGCCCTTAGATCTTCTCTGTTCAAAGAAATTACTCCAATAATCAGCTTTAAGATTTACAAATAGTGGGCCACATTCCTGGGGTCCAACAGCCGGATCAATTACAAGTCATCTCCTAGTCTTCTTTTCTTGTTTTGTTGGACTCTTTCACTCCGAAATTCCATGCCCTAAAGTAATGGGTGATAGAGAGGGCAAAGAATGAAAGTTGTTTGCCCCAAGGGGGAAGGAAGAGGGACTTTTCTTTGCTGACCTTTTCATCGAGAGATGCAGACATTATCTCTATGCCGTTTTGCCCATCGATGTCGACAATGCTATCATTAACATCTGGAGAATTATGATGGGCAGAAAATCAAAGTTGCTGCAGAACCCATTTAACAGCAATAGTGGACGGGGGGGGGGGGGGGGGGGGGGGGGGGGGGGGGGGGGGGGGGGGGGGGGGGGGGGGGGGGGGG
>JAJOOR010007922.1:0-40543 GCA_036250505.1 Solanum acaule
ATATATCCACAGGTATACTACATCAAAGTGTAGTCCCCCTCCAAAAAGTTTTACTTACATCATTCCTAGGATCTTCTAGTTACAACCAGTCAATAATATTAAACACATTTTCAGCATCTCCTATCACTACTTGCTTACACCAAAAATAATAAAGCCCTAGGCAATTAGTCTTTATCTTCTGGATATTGTTCTGTTTTCCTTCAAAGCATCTTTGATTCCTTTCCTTCCAGATTGTCCACCAAATGCAAGCTGGGACAATCCTCCATCTCTTCTCATTTTTTCCTGCATTTCCATCCCTGTTCCAGCATTGTAGGACTTCTCTTCAGCTATATGTTTATATGTTGAATTCTTAAATAGCAATTCGAGGATTTTTTGCTTCTGCTGTTTTTGGGCATATATATACTTTGCTTGGCACATTGGTCCGGAATTATAGAACTTTTGAGCCTATTATGTAGTAGCTTCGCAGTTTTAAGTTATAGACCACGTGATTTCTTATTTCTTAAGAATATGCAATTCCAGATCTTTATGGAGAATATGAACCATGGCGTAGAGAAAGATTCAGGGATGTGGTTTGAAATCATGGAAGGGAAAAATTAACTTCTTAGGAATCGTTCTGAAATAGTCGTATGAATTCTATGGAAACTCATCACTGAATTTCACAGAAATGTGCTATTGAATTGTAAGAGAACATAATCCTAATGGTATTTAGCTAAAATATCTTTTCTGAAACTAGTGAAGAGAATTCGATACATGTTCTAGTCATTGTGTATTAAAATTTTCAACTTCGTTGCTATGTCATCCAGCTTTGTGTGAAGCAAACTGTTGCACTAATCTGTTCCATATTTGAGATATATGTTCTTCCTATGGCCTCTTATTCTTGTTGTTGTGTGTGCGAACATGCATATTCTCAATTTTTTTTCACCTTATGAGTTTTTAATTTATCTGAGGGTCTATCAGAAACAATCTCTCTACCTCCCAAGATAGAGGTAAGGTCTGCATACACATTACCCGCCACCCGGTATGCACATTACCCTTCCGAGACACTACTGGTGGGATTACACTGGATATGTTGTTAAAGTTTTCTATCAATCTGATTGACTAACTTAGTTCTTTTGTCTAGGATAGAAAACCTGGATTATTACTCTGCAGATTTCATCAGTGAATCATCGATCCTCGAGGCTGCAGTTTGCCAAGCAAATCAAAGACAATGAGTTGACTGGAAGCTTTACTCCATCACAGCTAAAACATTCTGTAAGATTTACTTTTATGCAGTTTCAGTATCCCGACATCGGTTGTAATCGATGAGGAATGTGGACAAATTTACACTTCGTGAGCTTGTTTAAGGAGCTGAGTTACGCCCAAGGTTCATTTTCTTATCACATGACAGATGATAGTTCAGGGAAGTATGGTGCAATAAATTGAGGCCCTCGATATTTTATCGATACACAATGCTAAATATACATATATTACATATTTGTTGATTATTTTTAATTTAAACAGTTGAGTGAATAACTGTGTTAATTCTTAAGAAAAAAAGAAGAAAAAGATATGGAACCAATTATTGTCCAAACAATACGGAAAAAGGCAAACTATGACTTGACCTTTTGAATACTTTTTTTTGGTACAAAAATTTAGACTCTTGGGTTGAAGATTTGACTTTTCATGGATTTCAGTTCGAAATTTTATATCAATTCATTTAATTATTTATGAGTTTGAAAATTAGCGTTTTTTATTTTTTAAACTTACATGTATAATATTCGAGCTAATTAAGCTAAAATGTTTTTGAGAAACAGTCTCTCTATAGTCTCTCTACATCATGATAAAGTCTGTGTATATGCTACTATCTTCAAATTCTATTTGTGGAATTTTCATTTGATACGTTGTTGTTGTTATACCACTCAAAGTCCAAACTAAAGTTACTCAAATTTGAATTAAGACAAGTTAATTACAAGTTGGGATGACCGTGTGGGGCAAAAAACCAAACATTAAGGGACCTTAATTACAGGATTTGTTGTTTAAGAAAATGAAACATCAACTATTAGCAAAAAACCTAGCTCTTGAATAAGGACAAAATACACATGGAGACAACATTACAGTTGTTCCTAGACTCAAACATTACAAACATAACTCTTGAATTGAACAAAAAATATTATCGATACAAATATTAATGACTGATTTGATGATTCAAACTTGTAAGCTATAAGTTATATAGAGACACAAAATATTATCGATACAAGTATTAATGACTGATTTTATGGTTCAAACTTGTAAGCTATAAGTTATATAGAGACAACATTACAGTTTCTCCTAGCATAAATCTTAAACACTTGGAGAAGTAAAATAAACTTCATCCATTATAAGCTAGCATAGAACTGTAGAAGGTAATAACGCAAAATCCAAGAAATAAAAGGGAGAATGAGTGTTAAATCTAAAGCAAATAGAAAAATTAATCCTCGTAAAGTGAATTTAGTGCTTCCTTTTAACCTAGAAACACTTTGTGAGCTTTCGATAATGTCCTTCCTACCCTGTTGTTCGAGTTGACTAAAGGTGAGGAATTAGAGGTAACCAATATATAAAATCCAACTCATATGTATTAAATTAATTAATCATATGCGGACCACAATTTAATGAAATCTAACTGGCCCTCTTCTCATATATTTGTCTTCACCATGTACTGTGAGCAATATATAAAAAAAGATCTTTTTCTCTTAAAACTATTTTGTTATTTTCTGTTCCCTTTGAAGGAGGAATATGCATTTGAATCTGCCAACTTCTTGTCTACCAAATCTTAGTAATATATTTTTTAGAAACTTTTGGAGATTATCCACTCAGCCTAACACACTCTTAATTTTAAAGTTAAATTCTAAAAAAATAAGAAGTTTAAGTTAAACTTTTTTTAAAATATAAAAATTATTCCTTTTGTGACAGAAAAAAAGAAAAAAAGTATGACACCGTAAATTGAAATAAAGAAGAGAAATTTTCAGAAATAGTAAAGACAAATAGACATAATAAGGCTCTATATCTATAGTTTCGATAATTGCACTCCATAGCTATAGTTCCGTTTGCTATGGAAGATGCGGTTTGTATATTTCGCGTGCAAATATATATCAAATAGGATAAATATATACAAATGGAGGTTGCGATTTGTATATTTTGCTTGCAAATATACAAACATGGTAAATATATATACACAAATGGAGGCTGCGGTTTGTATATTTCACTTGCCCGTTTCGCTAGTGAATATACAAACAAGGTAAGTATACACAAATTCTGTATTTATACATTTAGGAATTTTTCAGAACTCCGTTTGTATATTTCGTTTGTCAATATACAAACATAGTAATTTTTTATGAATTTTTCATAAATCGTATACAAATAGCTAGGGTAATCATATACAAATTCTGGATTCATACAATCAGAAACCGAATTATGCAAATTTTGGATATATACAATCAGGGACCGAATTATACAAATTCTGGATTTATACAATTAGGAAACTGAATAGCAAAATTTCGCAAAACTGTAGCCACGAATTAAAAATAATCGAAACTATAGCTACATTACATAATATACTCTAGATGTTTGTCATTTGATGTAATTTTTTCAATAAAAAAAAGTACACAGTGTTGTAACTGGAAATATTAGTTTAGGAGACTTACAAGTTTCTACTTTTACGAAAGTGAATTTGTAGCAATCACAACTTATGTCACCGGTTGTCGAGATGAATCCCCTTGTTTCCACAACCTAAGAATCTTCTTTAGACAGATGCAAGGAATTCTCTCACCGTAGACCCTAGTCACCATATTAATTAATGTTGAAATTTATCGTCGTTGTAACATTCATAATGACATATTTACACATTATGTATGCAAAGAATTTTGTCTAATTTGTAGATTCTAACCATTATAGTAACGGCGTGTTTATTATATATTATAATCGAATTTACAAATTTCTCATCTTTTCAACACTCTATATCGCAATCATAGATATTTTTAATGATTGCGAAATAAGAACACAAAAGTTTGGAAAAGTGAACAAGGGAAAAAAGATGGACCATATGTTTGCAATAAAAGACCAAAAAGGTACCAAAGCACATGCAAAAGAGCAGGGGCGGATGTACCATAGGTCAATTGAATCCATAACTTAGGTGCCAAGCATATTTAATATTTTTATTAAAATTATAATACTATAAATAATAAACATAAATTCATAACTTATATATCTAAAATATCCAATGCTAGATTTTTTAAACGATTGAAGCTATAAATTTTTACATTCTAAATCTATCTTTTTGAGATTTTATTGAAGGCTCAATTAATTTTTAATTTCAAAAAGAGGCTAAATAATGCTGCTACGATTGACCAATTTCACAACGAAATGACAAGTGGAGACATATCATTGGTGCCAAATGATGTGAAAGAAGGATATTTTATTGTCTTTTCAGTAAATCCTGAGGAGGAATCATCGATGTTTGTAATGGAATTATATTGACTAACACATTCATCTTTTTTGAAAACATTGAAACAAGCTGGAGCTGAAAAGGGGTAGAAAATTATTTATAAAATAAGTTCGAGGGGGTAATAGAACCTTAGTATAGTATAAGTGTGTCTCTGAGATTTCGGGCATAGGTTGGGGATACTTATGCATTTTCCCATATATTAATCATGTCCAAAACTTATCCTCAAAAGATAAGCAGTCGTCACAAATATAATAGATTTTTAAAGTTCGAAATTGAATCTCATAAAGAACCAAGGTTCAACCATAACTATTCAATAATACTAAAAAAAATAATTTTGAACAATTTCTGAGTTTTAAAGATTAAGATTTTTGTTTAAAATTACTTAACTAGAAAATGCTTAAGCAATAAAATCATCAACTAAGAGATAAAATGTAATCGAAGTGTAAAAACCTAGAATTGTGATTTCCCCAATTATCACAGTGAATTTATAATCTCACTAAATTATTCTTTATCAATTGTGAATATCCTCTTAACACAAATATATCTTGACTAATTGTAGTAATTTTCTAGAGTTATTCTCTCGAACTAAATCTAAGATAATCTCTTATGAACTTAGAAGTGATCGATGACGTTACATTATTCAAAAGAATGTCTAATACATTTTTTACACGCTTAAAACTCATAATAAACTAAAAAAACATCCAATATAACGATGTAACAATACATTTATACATAAGATATGAGGCGATAACGTAATATAAACATATACTTTTAGCCAAATTGCATGTATTTAGATTGAAACAAGTTATTAATTGCATTTGAGATATTTGTGAATTACAAAAAGGACCCCATTCAAAGGATGAAAGGGATTTATCAAGCTAAGTAATATCAATATCAATATAAGAAAAAAAGGAAACGTAGCTAATTAGAAGAGAAGGTCCCTCCCTTTTTCTTTGTCTTCATCTTCATAACTACTTAATTCCTACGTATAAACTTATTTCATTTACGCTATCGCAATTATCATTATTTCTAATTTTCACTAGCTCGTGATATCTCATTCAAACTTATATCATATTTTTTTCGATAAAACTTCAAATGTTGTATACATTTCGCCTAATGTATATACTATCATGTCGGTTAACTCACAAATTATTCTATCAAATTGATATGACTTTATATCGCGTTAACATGAAAAACACATGAACTCTTATAAGTTATATCTAAACGACAAAAAGGTTTACTTGCCTAATATAGTAAATAAACAAAGTATGTGGGACTTAAAAGCAAAAACTAAAGGACCCCAATAACAGGATCGATCGTACATATATAAGAAAAAAAACAGAAGGTAATTAAGGATGTCAAATGAGCGAGTTGGATTAAGTAAATAAAAAGACAGTTAATAATTCATTTAAAAGTTACTTAGGTTGATATGATTAGGCTAAAATGATTATATGAGGTGAATTTGCAAGTCAATTAACTATGATTATGCTCTAAATTCTAATTAAGAGTCTACATAAACACATGTCATGCCTTTATTAATTAATATGATGTAAATATTTAGTATGAATAAATTTTTACCCTGGTACAACCAACCCCTAATGGAGAAACTTTCATAGTCATACATATTGTACAATACGAAATGAGTTTAAGTTTGTAAAGTCTTCATATTGCATCCCCTCCTTTTTCTAAAAAACAAAACAAAATTGAAGATATATCTTCTGTTATAACAAATAAAAATAACCTTAAGTAAAAATTATTTATATTAACGATACATATTACTTAAACTTGTACGAAATAAGGTACCCAAAGTTCCTTTTTATTGAAACAAGAAAAAAAAAAGGTTCATTGGGTAGCAAACAAAAGGACTAGGCATAAATATCTAATAGGAAAAAGTACATTGAGAAAAAGATGGATCATATATTGCAATAAATGACCAAAATAGTTGCAATATATGACCAAATAGCTGGTTGCAAATTTAGGCACATTTTATGGGGACCCAACACTAAACTCATCACCTAAGAAATTGTGTCTTAATTATAAACCTTCACCATATTCTATATAAATCCCCTTCAAAAACTCTATAAAAAAACCACAACAAAATTCAATATACTCCATATATACAACAAATATACACAAAATATGGTGAAGTCCAAGATCATTGGGAAGTTATTGAAGGCTCAATATCTTCATCAATTGATTCTCAAATCCAAAAAGAGGTCAAATAATAATGCTACTACTAGTTCTACTGATCAATTCCACGATGAAACGCCACATGGAGAGACGTTATTGGTGCCGAATGACGTGAAAGAAGGACATTTTGTTGTTCTTTCAGTAAATCCTGAAGAGGAACCACAAAGGTTTGTGGTGGAATTGCATTGGCTAAATCATCCATCATTCTTGAAATTATTAAAACAAGCTGAAGATGAATATGGATTTAAACAACAAGGTGTTCTTGAATTTCCTTGTCGTGCCGAGGAATTACACAAGGTTCTTGCTATTGGATGTTCGAACTAAAGTCTCACGTTAGTAGATAAAAAGATATTTAAGAATCTACATGCAAGGCCTTGTGCTCAACTATTAATAAATTTACAAACTTTGATTGTGTTACTTGATCTTCATGAATTAGACTTAATTATTTTAAGGACAATGTTACATCTTCTAAAGTATATGTATTAATGTTGATCATGGAATTGTCTGCTTATAATGAAATAGTATAGTACCTTTCATTTTATATAAATAATAATAAAATAAAGTCGTTCTATTATTATGGAAAGGTCACAACATAAAAAGCATATCATATTATATTCCCGGTGCATTTTAAATGATTATTATAAATTAATATATTGTTTAAATAGAAATTCGTTCGAGTTAGATTGTGAATAAGAAATGAATTTACATTAAAACATTAATTAATGATTTCATGTGAGATATTAGTTGAAAGACAAAAAATAAGCATTCAAAAAACATTAATTAATGATTTCATGTGAGATTTCAGTTGGAAGACAAAAAATAAGCATTCAAAAGACAGTAAGTGGGGAGAAAGGGAAATATCAAGTAAGTAACATCAATATCAACATAACATGCAATACAAGAAAAGGAAAACGGGATCAATATCGGGTAAACAATGAATTTGGATAAGTCAGATAACTTTGATATCATATTAAAAAAATAAATCTTGGATGCAATTCAATTTCAAAAGTTAATTGAAAGATGAAAACCATTCAAAATATATAAACATATCTTTCATCTCGTAAGAGCTCGATGTGGGTATTTGAGATAAGCATATTTTTTTCCATTTGATTACGTTAATATACAATGCATATGGTAATTGCAAGGTAGGATCGGTAATCTTAAAAATAAGATAAGTTACTGCTAAATAAAAATAGTTTGATTATGTATAAAAAAAATTGTATCAATAGAGAGTTTAATATATTTTATACAAATTGTGTTGGAAAACACTTTGAGCAAGCCTCTTTTATGTAATCATTTTTGCTATTATACCTATTAACCTTTCCTTAATTAGAATGGAGGTCTATTGCATTTTATCTCTTGTAATTCGTATCACAACACATTTTACGAGACTAAAAAATCACCACTAATTTCTTGATGTAGATTACGCTAGAATATGTAATTCTTATTTCATGATAACTCTCTTTATTATATATTTGAATGGATTTTACATGATTTACACTCTAAGCATGAACAATAATCATAAAACAACACTTTTATCTATGAATAAAATCTAAAATGATTAAAACTATATATAACCATTAGTACCTTTCAACATTATCCACTTACACATACTATTAAAATAAAAAATTATCGATATTTATTGCGGTCAACAAAGCCACAATTTGACATGTCTAGAGGGAAGCAAATCATTGTGCCCATTTTTCAGTATATGAAAGACAAAATCATGAAAAGGTGTAAGAAAAGAGAATCAATAGTCAAAATACATTTAAAGTATCTTTGATTATTCGACTTTCATATTTGAGCCATCATTCATCAATTATTTATCAAAACACATCTCAACTATCCATTGTTCCTTTTTTCGACCTAAAATATCACCATCATTCATATAGAAAACTCGCACATTTGAATTCTTTTAAATGTGTTTTTTACTCTTCTCTCAACAAATTTATCAGGAATTGATAACCGAAAATTAGGCTCAGACAGAATTAGACAAAGAACTAGTCAACTTAAATTCCAGCAAAATTTAATCAATTTTTTAAAAATATCTCCAAAGATTATTAAGAGTGCATGTTGATTTAATTTTGAGAATACATGACAACTAAGAAGACTTGCAATAATTGTGGAAAAAGGCATACAAGTGATTTAATTACATTAGGAATCGCAGGTGACAAAATAAATATTGAACTCTCTTAGGAACTTCATATGTTCCCTATACTAAGTTGATCATAATATTCATTTGTCCAACATCAATTTTTTTTAACCTCCATAGCGAAATATTATTATAGAGAACATATATAATATACTTCTTGTGTTTGATATGATTTATTTGATTTTGACTTGACACAAAAGTAAAGAAAACCTTTGAATCTCTTGTAGTCTTAAACTAAAGGTACGTAGAATGTATCAAAATATTTTTAAATTTTGTAGTCCTAAACATGATATATGGAAAATTGATAAGTCACATATCTACATGTTTCTTTTATAAATTACAAACTTTTAAATACACATAAAGATGGTACGGATATTTTTTTCACGCTGAGCATGAACTTTTTTTCGCAAAATTTAAAATGATGAGTTTTTTTTTTACAAAATATAAACTTATGAGTCAAGTTTTACATTTAAAAGATTTTGAAATCACAATTTGGAAACCCAAAGATCCTGTTTTTTTTTTTTTGAAGAATTTGAGATTTGAAATCATGATATAAATTCCAAATCGCATGTCCAAACGCCTACCAGAATTGTGTTCCTGAAGTACTTTGTAAATCAGAGGAGTTGCAGAAAAATCTGCAAAAAAGAAGACTGAAACATATTCCAATGTTGGTGCTTTGTAGTAACTATATTTCAGGACTAAATTGTAGTCTAGTTATCCACTCTTTGTAGGGTTGAAACACTATTTGAGTACCAAATAACAACCGTAATTCCACAAGTGAGGTCTGAGGAGGACAATGTGTATGCAAACCTTACCCCTACCACTCGTAGAGCTAGAGGCTGGGGAGAGAATACTCTGAATTTCTGGACATGGATTGTTCGCCCCTTTTGTCATCTCAAGATCAAGTAGAACTCAAGGACACAGTAGTATGAAGTTCAAATAGGAAGACCAGCAATACCATTAATTAGAGAAAACTAAGGGAAGCAATCATGCAGCACTTGGAATATCACCAAACTTTTCAGAGGCTAAAAATGTTTGAATTCATAGTATCAACAGAAATTTCAAAAGGAAACAGCAGCATGCTGATACATTGGAGAAACTTATGGAAAGTAAACAGGCCAATTGAAGTAGTACGAGTCTCGGGCATCTTTATCCATGTACTGGTTCCACTGCAACAAATGAAACTCAAATGAGAAACATAAATCCAGTAATTTCATCCTAGTTTGAAACAAAAAGCATTGGAACAAAAGCCGTCTTCCTTTTATGGCGCATAAGAGTTAACATAATCATAACATAAGAAACCTAAGAACCACGAGTACCTTAAATTCATAGTCCTCATTTTTCTTGAGAGCTTTCTTCCAGTGATATTGCTCAAAAAGCATGGCTTTGTCATGCCAGCTGCACATAACAACATACTTAATAAGTCAGATACACAGCAAAAATGAATTTTTTTAAAGGAATCTCAATCTTGCAGTAATATGGTTGTCGTTGAGACAACAATTACTACTGCCAGTACCCAACATGGCAAAATGTGATCACTTGCTGGGGCACAGACTACTGGCAATTAGCCATAGTGGAGTTCAACTGCGTCAAAACTAAAGTTTTGAAGCTATACTAGCATCCACAACTCAAGAAGCATAGCTCTAATAAGATCAAGAAGGAAAAAGTGAGCTCCCATCACAAATTAAGAATGCATGGTAGCTTTGAATGATGTTTAAGTGAAATGATCAACCGGGCTCCATTTCAAAAAAAAATGCATGGATTATGCTTTAATCAATTATCACTCTTGCATTGTATTTCAGATCTCGAGAGATGAGCCTTTAAAATTGTTAGTATAAAGTGATAAACAAATAAGCATAGGAAAAGATAACAATGACCCAATTTTCTTCAGATATGACCTATCTAATCTAACTCCAAATGTGAACTTGGAAAGCAGAAGGGAGCCTCATGAAAAAAGGGGGAAGAAAAGTGTAGGGGAGCCTCATATTACCTCTTACTACCCTTTTCAGTTCACTCGGACTCCCAGCAAACCACCCTCTTTGCACCAACATTTTGCAAAAAGAATATAACCTTCTGCGATCTTTTGTTTCTCCTACCCTATTTCTAAGATTTACATGAAAGCACAAACAGATAATCTCCAACAAGCTAAACATTCTACAGTCATCATGCATTGAGGTTTTTCTCCTGTGAATATGGAACTGTTCTACCGCGATGTGTCTCATGGCACTAATTTGGACGTCTTGGACAAAGCAGTACTTAAGAAGTTCCCAAGATTTAAACTTCCGACAAAGTTCGGGTGAGTGTGATCTTCCTTTATTTGAGGTCGTGCAAACACTAAGACCTTTTACGTGTCTGAGGCAATTGTCAAATATCCTCAAACTTTTTAGTTTTTGCTTTATTTAAGGTAAATCCCTGATCCATTTTTGTAATCAACAAATGATTTGTTCTTAATGAGAAACAGAAGAAAAATAGTGAGAAGGATTAGTAGTTCAACATAGCATGAATGTACTGCTCCTTTGTTGTTCAAATGCCAACAGATGCCATTTAGCTGGAAGAGGTGGGAACTTACGGAGAATGGAACACAAAATAGAGAGATGTGTATGCATTAATTTTTAAGATACAAATTGAAAGAAAAGAATGAAAATGAAGCACAGAGACGACCTGCTAGCATGAATCAAGCGTTACTTATTCCTGAACTTCTGCAACTCAATGATCCTAATGACAATTTAATCCCTCAACATACTAGTGACACTTGTTTCAGCAATATAATCTTTGCACAAATGAAAAAAACCACAGAATGCCTACTGTCACTCTCAAACTAGTGATACTTATTACAGCAACACTATATTCTTTGAGCTGGCATTATAGTGTGCACTAACCTTCTATTGACAGTCTGCAAACTAATTTTTAGCAATATATCCAGTAAGAAGGTTTAGAAACCTAAATACGCAAAACCCTATATTCACCGATATTTCCATTTAAAAACATGTCAAATGGAAGCATCGACAATGTTCCGGACATCTCAACGGGGATGGAGAAAGGGCTAAAGTGAGCAGGCAAAACAACTTATTCAACCCCTTGATGAGAAACAGATTGACTCAATTATCTTTTTTGATATGGACTGACCCCACATATTTTAACTCTAAACTGTAAAGAGAAACCGGCAGTGTAAATTCAACAGCCCTTAACTCAATCATAATCACATCAAGAACAGCCTTAACTTTATCATGATAATGATCAAGAACAGCTTTGAAGGTTAATTACTTGTCCACCCAAAAAGAAAAGGGAACTTGCAAGGTGAAAAAAGACCTCCCTTGTGGTTTTACAATGCCAAATGGACCTCAACTCTACTTCAATCTTAACATCATAATTTGATAAACCACTGTATTTATCCAAGACTAGTTGTTGGTGGCTATATGAATCCTTTATGCCAGTTATGTTCTCTTCGGACTTATTTGATTCCACTTCCAAGTAATTAGTCATTTACCGCAAAGTAGAAGTTCTCTAAAACTAGAGGCAACAATACCAACTAAAAGTAGAAACGTCTTACTCATCCCCAAAGAGACGTACAAGTTCCTAACCAAACTACAAAGACTCCTAACAAGCACCATACCTACTTTAAATGCAACAAAAGTTGACCAACACCATATGTCAATACCACTCCTCGAAACTACAAGCACACTGCATAGAACAAGAATTGAGCCAAATAAAGATAACCCCTTTACCACACTCCCTCCCTTACTCTTGCTTTAATAGCTCTTTGCACCACCAAATCCAAGAGTTGATACCACTCCTCAAAACTATAAGCAGTCACGCACACTATATAGAACAAGAATTGAGCCAAATAAAGATAACCCTTTATCACACTCACTTTCTCTTGCTTTAATAGCTCCTTGCACCACCAACACCACACGTCGATACTACTCCTCAAAACTACAGACACTATATAGAACAAGAATTTAGCTAAATAGATAAAACCCCTTTACCACACACACACACTCTCTCTCTCTCTTTCACCAACACCACAAGTTGATACCACTCCTCAACTACAAGCAAACTATATAGAACAAGAATCGAGCCAAATAAAGATAACCCCTTTACCACAATCTCTCTTGCTTCGATAGCTCTTTGCACCACAAACATCATAAGTCAATACTACTCCTCTAAAACTATAAGCACACTATATAGAACAAGAATTGAGCCAAAGAAAGACAACCCCTTTACCACTCTCTGCCACCTTTGTCTTGCTGTAATAGCTCTTTGCACCACCAACACCACAAGTTGATACCACTCCTCAAAACTACAAGCACACTATATAGAACCAGAATTGAGCAAATTAAAGATAACCCCTTTACCAAACACACTCTCTCTCTTTCTCTTGCTTGAATAACTCTTTGCACCACCAACACCACAAGTTGATACCACTCATCAAAACTACAAGCACAATAATAGAACATGAATAGAGCCAAATAAAGATAACCCTTTTACCACACTCTCTTGCTTTAATAGCTCTTTGCACCACCAACACCACAAGTTGAGACCACTTCTCAAAATTACAAGCACACTATATAGAATAAGACTTTAGCCAAATAAAGTTAACCCCTTTATCACATTAACAACAAATATGAAGGAAAAAAATTGTACCCAAAACTATATAGAACAAGAATTGAGCCAACTAAAGACAACCCCTTTACAGCTCTCTCCCTCTCTTGCTTTAATAGCTCTTTGCACCACAAACACCATAACTCAATTCTACTCCTCAAACTTACAAACACACTACATAGAACAAGAATTTAGCCAAATAAAGATAACCCTTTTATCAAATTAACAACAAATACGAAAAACAACAAAACATTGTTGCAAAAAAGGAAATGAAAGTGAGTTTTGCAGGTTTTACTTGTATTGATTGGAAAGAGTCCACATGTAGGGATTGACCCATGTAAGAGCAGAGAAAGCAGCAGACCCGATCCATATATTCACGAATCGTTCCGGGTCGGCGTGTGGCACTCCCGGGTCACCCCTGTATGCGTTTCCAAAGTACTTCTCCATTTTCTTCTTCTTCTTCTCAAACGCTGGGAGTTCTCTTTTGGCTTATCCCAATATTTTGTGTGCCAAAGGAAGAATTATATTTATGTATGTGCTCTCAACTTTTTGGAGTTTCACATTTTACCCCCTTGAACTTCTCATTATATCGGGTATCACATTGGAGTCTGTTTAAATTCAAATGTTACTAAAATGTTTTCTAATAATGACGAGAGTCTGTTTAAATTCAAATGACGGTATAATATTTTTTAATAATGACATTTTATGCATAGGGTTCGAACTTGAGACTTCACGCATGCCTTAAATAAAAGTGTCCTCGTATCTAGGGTTCGAACCAAGAACCTCACACTGGGGTAAAATACTTCTAAAAAAAGT
Source organism: Solanum acaule (assembly GCA_036250505.1). Taxonomy (NCBI): domain Eukaryota; kingdom Viridiplantae; phylum Streptophyta; class Magnoliopsida; order Solanales; family Solanaceae; genus Solanum; species Solanum acaule. Next base: position 14,220 of record JAJOOR010007922.1, read on the forward strand.
CTCTATACTAGGATTCGAACTTGAAATCTCAAATTAAGGACGAAAGAACACTTGCCATTTTATCATAAATTTCATAAATTTTATCGGTTAATTTTAAGAAATGTGAAAGTTTGTTACTAATGTTCTATTTATGTTGTTAAATATTAACCAATAGCCAGTCATGTTACATTGAGTAAATGGTAAAAAAATATATACCCAAGTTTTTTTTTTGTGAGAATCATATTTTAACGGTCTATTATTCTTTTTACCTATTTAAACTATTATTTTTTCGCGAATTTTATGCCTCAATTATGAAATTTACTTTGTAATAAAGCATATCTCGATGTTGGGTTGGTTTACAAATGCTTGTTGTCTATTGAGAATAAATATTTGGCCAACTCAATATTAAAATATGTTTTAATATAAAAATAGTGATAGTTTAAGTAAATAAAGAGAATAATGAACCGTTTAAAATATGAAACTAATTAGGAAAAAACTAATTGTCTATATGTGTTTTTGGATTATTAATTATATATTTTGCATTAAAAGAAAAAATGATATACAGAAGGGAACTTAATTGGTTGTAATGAAAGAAAAAACATCAATATAAAATTTTGTAAATATAGAATAGTTACAAATCAACTACTTGAATTATGTATAAAGTTCACACATTCATATATGTAACCCTATATGTAATGTAAAATATTTCCTCTTAAATTTGTAGTTTTGTAATCTCTATTTCTATTTATATTTAATGATGTTTACAACTTTTTCCTTAACATGGCAAAATAAATCACTCAAGAATGTTGAAGTAAATGGATGATAAAAATTTTACTTGATATTTCTTTGTTAGAAAATGCATTTGGATGTTAAATTGGCCTTAAACTAAGTTATATTTTTTGAACTTAAAAAGTTTTTAGTAATAATAATATATTTAGTGTAATCTCACAAGTAATATTGAAAGACAATGACGTGTACACAATCTTGTTCCATCTTATGAAGGTAGAGATTCCTTTTGCTAAACTTTCGGCTCATGATCAATTAAAACATAATAAAATCAAATATGAAAAATAAATATATTAATAAATAACATGCTAAAAATAGATGTGAAAAGAACAGAAACAACAAATATTATGGTAATCAAAACAATATATAATAATAAATTCGAACAATAGATAATAGAAATGTAATAACAACAATATTGATAAAAGGAAACTAGATAATGTTCTAACTACCAACTAATTTTTTACAATAATGCTCAACCTTCATGTCCTCCTATTAGAGTCATGTCATCGATCTGAAGATAAATCATGTCTTGTCTAATTACTTATTTAAACACACTTTCAAAAATATTTTCTAGAAAAAAATAAAATAAAAGTTGCATGGGTCAATTGTGAGTTTTCTAAACTACATGGGCTTATATGCTATTATTAGAATGTAATTTTTTCTATAAAAAAAAGGTCCCGCTCCAGTGTTAGATCCTCCACTCTCTCGATCTAAAAATCCCTTTCTTGGTGTTTACCGTTTAGGGTTTATCAAAAAATTCTCCATAAACCCTTCTAAGCTCTCTCAATTTTGAAGCAATTTCAATTTACAAATCAAGAAATCGGTACCCCAAGTTGAATTAGTCTCAAAAATCAGCTGTAAGTACTCATTTTCATACATTTTGGTTGTATACTTGGGGCATTTGGTGTTGTAGTTTTTCTTGTTAATGTAGCCTAATAGTTAAGGTTTTATGAATTATCAAGTGGGGTTGAGGAATCTTGAGGTGGGTTCTTGGTTTTGTTGAAGAATTTGGTTGAGTTTTGGGTTCTGGGGTTCGCATTTTACATCACAAAGTTGTGATTTTTGTTTTCTTTTTGGGAAGAGACACGAGTTTACAAAATGGGGTGGAGGAATATTGATGTTTGTATTTGATTTTGTTGAGGAATTTGGATGAGTTTTGGGTTCTGGGGTTCACATTTTGTGTCACAAAGTTGTTATTTTTGTTTTGTTTTGGGAAAAGACAGGAGTTTACCAAGTGTGGTGGAGGAATATTGAGGTTTGTATTTGATTTTGTTGAAGATTTTGGTTGAGTTTTGGGTTCTGGGGTTTGCATTTTACATCGCCCAAGTTGTGATTTTTTTTCTGCTTCTGGGAAAAGATACGAGTTTACCAAGTGGGGTGGATGAATATTGAGGTTTCTATTTGATTTTGTTGAAAATTTTGGTTGAGTTTTGGGTTCTGGGGTTGTCATTTTACATCACCAAGTTGTGATTTTTTTAACATTTTGGGAGAAGCCAAGAGTTTAGTAATTCATGTCTACTTGTATTTTGGGCAATTGGGCTGTGCTTTTACTCCTTAATGCATAGGGTCTTCATGAATTGCAAATGAGTGTTGGGATCTTGAACTGCATATTTGAGTTGTGGAGTTTTTTGTAATGTTACCAAGTTGTGAACTTTTCCTGTTAAAGGCACAAGTTTGAGCTGAGTGGTGAGGTTTTTGAGTAGAAGAAGCTGTAAATCTTTTAGGAATTTGAATATGATCATTGGAGGTAATGCCGAGGATAAAAGGGAGAAAGAGAGTACTGTTGATAATACTAGGGAAGAAAGAGCTGGTACAGACGAATTTGGGCGAGCAATATCGAGGACTGCAGTGGCACAGATATGTGAAAGTATTGGGTTTGAGATATTCAATGAATCTGCTCTTGAATCACTTGCAGACATTGCAATTAAGTATATACTTGACCTAGGGAAGACTGCTAGTAGTAGTGCTAATTTAGCTGGAAGAACACAGTGCAATGTGTTTGATATTATTCATGGATTAGAGGATATGTGTGCCTCCACTGGTTTTCTGCGAGCATCGGAAGTGAACCGCTGTGGGTTAAGTTCTGGTATTGTTAGCGAGATGGTTGAGTATGTGGAATCTGCTGAAGAGATACCATTTTCTCAACCTCTTCCACATTTTCCTGTGGTAAAACATCCCAATTTGATACCCAGTTTTTTACAAATTGGTGAAACACCGCCATTTAAGCACATACCTCCATGGTTGCCTGCATTTCCTGATCCGCATACTTATGTACGGACCCCCACATGGAATGAGAGGGCATCGGATCCTCGAGCTGATAAAATTGAATTAGCAAGACAGCGAAGGAAGGCCGAAAGATCTTTATTAAATTTACAACAGCGATTGGTGTGCAATGGTTCAGCAGTGGCATCAACTTCTAGACAGCCAGATGATGTTGGTATCACTTCAAGTGCTAGTAAAAGTGAAAACCCATTTCTTGCAAAACCTTTTCAAGCTGGTGAGAAAGATGTGGACCCAGTGGCTCTTCCAACTAAACTTTCTAGTGAGGTAGATGATAAAAATCATGTTTCTTTGCTGGAGACGTTCTCCCCAGCAATTCAGGCAATGAAGGATGGGCTTTCTGACACAGTAGATGGTACAGAGAAAACACTTCCGGACAAGAGGCCTGCTGTCTGTTTAGAGTTTAGACCTGGAAAGAAGGCCTTATGTGATTCTTTGGATCTAAGGCTTTGGAAAAAGGGTTCTGGGAGAAACGCTTCCTTGTTCCGGCGGGATGAAGATAGAGATGACAAGAAGAGAAGAGCTGAGTTCATACTGAGACAATCTAGGGAAAATCAGCAGGAGTTAACCCAGTTGTAAATTAGTTGGTTAGCTTGATGGGGTAGTTCTGTACCCTTTTCAAAACAGCAGCAATTGATTAGGTTTAGATAAAAGTCAGTCATACTGTAATTCTTCTGTGGATGTCACAGAGTCTGTTTGGATGTCTAGATGTAGTAACGTAGATCATTTTTTTGAGGTTAGTCATTGTTCATTCTCCAATGAATCTATTTCAGTGAGAATCTTTTTCCTTTTGCAAATGAAGTTTCTCCTTCTATATACTCCTGCTCACTCCCCTCCCACCCCCCAAGAAGAAGAAAAACACACACTCGCAAAGAAAAAGATTACACAAAAGAAAAGGAGGAAAAGAGTAGGAACAAGTTTTTGAATAACGGTGGTGTTGATCATGCATTTGATGGCTGTGAATTTTTCATTATTCAGTCTTTAATGCAGAAGTTTGGAAGAAGAGGGGTTGATGGATGAAGCATGACAATTGATGAGAAATGTCAAATCGTATTTTGTTTTGTTTTCTCTTAACTAGGAAAATGACTAAATTATGGCCCCCCTTTACATTTTTTTTCTTCATTTCATACACACTGGTAGTTGTTATTTGTGAGTGTGGTAAACTCAGGGACTAACAGTAGACTCAAGCTATATGAGTATCTTACATGGCTAGTAAACAAGCCACAGCCTAACTATTATGTTCAAATCTTGGCAGCAACGATGATATAACTGCATTTACCACTCGTATGCTTTTGGATGATATTCCTTCACATTCTTAGTCGAAGATGTAAGTAGAAAATGTGTAAAGGATGTTTTATGTTTTAACATTTTGTTGTCAACTTGTTATCAATGTCTTGCTGCTTTATTGTCCAGACTAGCAGTTTTTGGAGTTCTCTTAGAACCTTGTGGTGTTTTAACTTGTTTCATTCATAGGTAAAGCTATGTTTGAAGGTTATTTATGAAACTCAAGGCATTAATTTTATCCGTAGGATCTTGAAATATGTATTCTGCAGTAATGCAAGTTTTCTAATGGATATACACGAAAAAATCAGTTTATATTGATTGTTTTTATATGTGATAAAATTGGGGAGAAACAGATTGTTTCCTTCATTCAACCAAAATAAGGCACAAAATTTGAAATTATGAACAACGGATGACATACATATCCTGCGTATACACCACCCTCCTCAAATCCCACTTGCAGGGTCATACGTGTCCTGCATTAGAGATGTCTAAACAGAAATTTCACAGCTGCACTGCGAAAAAATCGTTTTCAAACAACAGGTTCATGTTTGCATAGATAGAGAATAAATGCTAATAGACACTATGAGATATGTTCTGAAAATTCGAGTCTTAAACATACAAAATTAAAATTTAAGCAAGCAAAAATGAAAATGTGCAAACTGAGTGTCTTTTCTTTCCGTTTGCTCTCTAACAATAAACATTCCACAGGTCGACTAGTGGTGCTCGAGTAATTGAATTAGTGTAATAGGAAAACTGTCTAAAACAATCCTCTCCAAGAACAGTCGCGAAAGATGGGGCTGGTTTGGAGGGTGGCAGTTTGTTGAGTTCATGAATGCTAAATTAATCCAGACCATCACTTCAACTTCAACTCGGTTTCCAGAGGAAATATTTTCCCACGGTGATTAAAGATCATAAAATCCAGATTCGCAGGCAAAGCGACCACCCTGCATTGTAGAGATACGTAAGATACCCAAAAAAGGACATTGCATATACATTAAGAGCAAATGAACCGACTTCTGCTACCAATTCTCATTTGGCTATACATGACGTTAAAACACCAGAACAACGAATATGCTTCCACACAATTCTTTAAATGAGCTTTAGCAACAAAAAATACAACAGAAAGCAGGGGTACTTGCTTGCCAGGGACCTATCAACTTAACTATCACTTTTCTACTTCAGTAAATGCCCTAAAAGATACCCATAATCTAGACTGTTACCGAGAATTTGAAGGACGGTGATGTAACTCTCAAATCAGGTGAAACAAGGAAAAGCACATAAAAGCTTCACTTGAGTTGTTATTCAGCACTCCAGTAAAATAATATTATAGATGCCCTACAACCACAAAGACATTGAACAAATGGTACCCATCACCCAGAGCCAACCCCACGATTCCAATTTCAAATACCAAGATGACCAGACAATCCTCTGCCCCTCTCCACTCTACTTTTCTTCCCTTTCAGCTACTGCAGAGAGCAAAATTATCTCCAAATCATGTGATGGTTTATCCCCATTATAGGGTGTTAGGAGGTAGGAAATAGGTAGTGTCAAATATAAGTCATAGCAGAAATCCTTTTCCCAATCTACCATTGTTTCTTTGGCGGCAAATCAAGGTTTACTTTAGAAAAATAGTGAAACAAACACATTACCTCCATTTCTCAAAATTTAACCAATTCCGCCGTTTTGTCCACTACTAGCTTCTGCATTGAGGGATTGCTAACAATGAAATACTTGGACGTTATCATCCCAAAATACCAAGTTAATATCGAACTATATTTTCTAACTATAAACTATGCTTCCCATGATCTCTCTGCATCAAGTTTTTCTTCTTTATATTGCTTACCCAAAATCACTATGAAGAAACCTATGCAAATTCTAGTCTTTAGTTGATTCACTAGCAATAAGTTGTCATCGTGACTAAGAAAAACAACCATCTGGTCATCTCCACCTGGGTGTTATGGAGTATAAGCAATGGTTTACATGCAGTGCACGGGTGTGGATAAAGAAGTTAGTCATAACTCCTACCACATCAGCATAATGGTGACAGAAAGGATTCTGGCAGTTTGAGGAGTGAAGGATTAAACAACTAAACCAAGGACATAAAGGACATATTAAGACTCGTTCACTGAAAAGTCAAAATTAGTGACTACCTTAAATAGGAGGAGCGTAAATATCATGTGTCTGGTATCCACAAGAGACTAGGTAAATAAAAAAGAAAATACATGTCTTTCTAATGAGGTGATCTGTTGAGGCTTAGCTGAACTAAGCTACGTGGACAGGGAAAAGGGTCGAGGGATCAATAGCAGAAGTCATAATTTGCGGTATTCCTAGGTAGATATAAGTAGGAATGGGAAAAACACATTGAGAAACTATGATTCAAAAAATAAGGTTTGTAGACATAGAGTAAAGTAATGGTAGGATTATCAAATTAAAACCAGTATGGTAAAGTAAAGAATCAACATCACTAGTCTTTAGTGTCTATATTCAAAACTGAAACCAAATTTTCTATACTTAGAAAACTGGATTAAAAGGAGACAAATACTAAATTTTGTAAAGATATAGGTATGTCCAAGGATAAAAAATGATCATCATATCTTTATTAGGGGAAATCTGATAGGAGAGATCATGGTGTTGACTGTTGACAGAGTACATGGAGCTATGGTTGCAGTAACAAAGAGTTACCCGGTATCTCTGTCTGTGGGAGGCAGGTACTCTGTGGAACAATTAAGATGCGCGTTAACCAGTGTTATCAAAGGCGAAAAGCGCAAAAAAGCTCTAAGGTTTGTGGGGGCTTTAACCGCAAAGCGCAAATAAAGAGTGGGCTTTAATGAAAAAAGGCGTAAAGGGAGAAAAGAATACAAATATACATGTTTATTCCAAGACTAATAATTATAAACATGAATGACAAATATATGACCAAAGAAATTGATTTTTTTTTAATGATAAAGTGAAATATCAATTATTTAGTTTCACTTCTTCATAAGAGGCTCATTGGCAAGGAAATGTTTGCCTTAGAACCTTGATGACAACACTAAAGTGCACATAAAGCGAGGCGAAGCGCTCAACACGTTTTGAGCCTTGCTTCAGGGATTAAGCGCGCTTAAAGCGCACCTTGGCACATAATTATATGGAATTTTTTTTTGATGTGGTACTAGAAATGAAAATGACAATGTTATTTACAAGTTTCCCTAATTTATGTTTAGTTTTAGTTAACACTTGCACCTGAAGGGACGAAGGTTGGTCAACAACCAACTAAACTTACACTTCTTCTCTGAACAAAAAGGGGAACTGCACTTGATAACATTTAAAAGTAAGTAAAGTCAAATAGACTTCATTTCTACTAAAAGAAAATGCGCAGGCCACCGGGAGAAACCACCCAAAATAGACGGGTGACACTAGATGTGAAGCGGCAGGCACGACAAAAGAAGAAGAGCTGCAAGCACAACGATTCTGTGGTGGATACTAAACAGTCAAACCAAAGCACATTTAAAGATAAGTGCTTAAAGAAGGGAGCATCGGAGTTAGAAGCTAACACAGTTATCCAGTGGAAGAAAATGAGAAGTTGCATTGGAATGTAGCATCTAGCTATATCTAAAAGTCTAAGACACTAACCACAGTAATTCTGACACAGGAATGGTGCAGGGCAAGGATATGTAATAAAATGGAAACTATCAACACCAGAGAAGTCAAGGATAACTTTAAAGATTCACATCCATGACCAAAAGAAACATTAGCACACTCTAAGCATTGTGTCCATTGAAGTTAAGGTATCCTTGTAAAGGATTGGAAGTGCCTTAAGAAGTCGGAATGGTATAACTCACCAAGCTATGAAATTTTGTTTGCAGTAGCGCAACAATAACAAAGAAAAACGCGAAATGAGTAGAGAAAGAGTTTCTTAGTTCTGATACATAAAAATGAAAGTGATATTCAACGTTGTCTGAACTTCGAGAAAAGAATGATAAAGTAGACATTTAGGGATATTACAAAGGTGACAGAGAACATGTTAGATTACAAAGGAGGCTATATGCAAGAAAAGTGATGGAAATTTATAGAGGTTATATTGTGCTAAAACAAAAAAATATATTGGAAGAGAAGGGGGATTTCCACATGATAGTCATTGGCCTAGCACTACCTCTAAAATTGCCGAGGGGCACTTCGTCCACGAGGTAAGCCCTAGTTGTTCATTAACTTAGAGAAAGAAACTGATATAGTACCAGAAGAAGTCCTTTGTGAGTACTTAAGAAGAACAAAATATATATAACCGTATAACGCATGGAGGATATGAGCAAGGGAACATTGACCACCGTGAGATAGTGAGAATAGATCTTCCCATAAATGTGGATTTACACCAACAATCTATATTCCTACAAGTCCCTAGAAATCCAAAATTTTCTATTACTGCAAAACAAAGAAAAAACAATAAAAATACAAGAACCCCAATTAAAAAGAATGAATTAAGTACCTGTTTTCCTCAGATTGAGGATGGATTGACTTGAAATTTCCAGGGGCAGCCATTGCAGCCCACAAGCATAACGCTAAACTAACTATCAATTCGATAACAACCTGCACATTACCCAATACTTTAGATCAATCATTACCACATCACAACAACAACAACAACAACATACCCACTATAATCCCACAAGTGGGGCCAAGGAAGGGTGATGTGTACACAAACTTACCCCTACACTATGAAGGTAGAGAGGTTGTTTCCCATACTCCTTCGGCTCAAGCAATCATATCAAAAATCAAACATGTAAAGCAAATACAGTAGCGAAGAAGCCATGTCGAAAATAATTAAGAAGAGAACAAGTAGCGACAACAAACAACACGATTGAACAACAAAACAATTAAAAAGAGAATAATCATTACCACATCACAACAACAACAACATACCCGGTATAATCCCACAAGTGGGGTCAGACTATTTTCAATAAACCTTAAGCACGAGCAAACATATAAAAAATAAAGTATGTAAAGTAAATACAATAGCAACAGCAAATAACACAATTGAACAACAAACATTTACTTCTTGATTGAACAACAAACAATTAAGAAGAGATCAATCATTACCACATCACATACATATAAAAAAAATTCAACTTCTTATCAACTATAATAACTCAGCAGATTCAACAAAAAAGGTGAAAAATGAAAATTTACATCAATGGGTGGTCCAGAAAACTCCTCCTCAGTAATCTTAAGCAAAGCCCTATCTGAAATTGAACAAAAAAAATAATTCTTCAAACTGATGCAGCAAAAAAAGGTAAAAAAGGGAATAAAAACCTAAGGGGATTACATTGGATTGTGGAATAGGTAGCATGAGATAGAATAAGAACGCCGATGACGCCAACGAGGAAACCGGCACCCATCTTGGTCGGAGAATAGATCGGCGGCCGGCGAAGAAGATTTTTGACGGCGGAGATCAAGTAAAAGTGAGCTAAATCTGCTTTAGCTGGTTGTACTTTGAAGATTTAGCAGCGTAGATCCGTATTTCTATTCGGGTCGGGTACTTACCCGACACTATATTTAGTCCAAAGAATTTCGAGATTCAAATTTCTTTTTTATTTGATCCTAAATTTTTTATATATTTTTTAAAATATTATGAATTATCAATTGTTGTGACCTATACTAGTTTTAAATTTCATATTTTAAAATATAAATTTTATTTTAAAAATTTTAAAAATTATATTTGAATTAACGATCAAAATTAAATTATTTAACTATTGAAATCTGAACGATATCATATAAACTAGTACTACATTATATTAACTCAAGTATTAGTTGGACATTATAATTTGATGTATATGATACTGAAAACATTTATTTTATCATATTTAGAAACGTTGAAATGAATTATATCTAGATTTATTCTTTTGTGATTCATGCTTTATGATAATGAGATTTTAATATTCTTATTCTTTATACCAGAGCTTAATTTGAGGGAGGATTCTGTAACTCTTAATTCTTGAAGGGATGTATATGTATTGTCTCAGACTAGAGAGGGACATCAATGCAAATTTCTTTTCTTAAAACTATATAATAAAAAAAATATATATATTGTCTCTAGACATTTTATCTTCATTCAACTTGTCACTCTTGTTAGCCATTTCAGGTAAGTAATTTGCTAATTTTTGCATCATTTTTTGGTTGTATTGATATAATTACTATATTAGATACTGTGTTTTTCATGAGTAATTTTCATTTTATTTTTTAAAAATTGGGGTAGGGAAGGGTAAACGGGGAAGGGAAAGTTCAGATAGTCAACCAACCAAGCTACTAAGATTGTTCTAATTTTTGTTTATTGTTCCTATGGAAAATTTGGTATTTTTCTTGCAGACTGTAGTTCAAAGTTTGATTCATAGTGAAAGAACAAAGGATGAGTTATGTTCTGGAATTCTTCTTAGGATACTCCATACCTAGAATATCAAATTTCCACAATGGTTGCACAAAATTTCAAGATTTGCAACAAATTAGACTGCGTTTATCGTATGGGAAATGTTCTGCAGTTCAAAAATGTGTAAAGATTCAATATTTACGACAAGGTTAGTACCAAAACTTGATGTACCAAGTGATAGAACAAATAAAGTCCAAAATCTTGTTATCTTGCTGTTATTAACTTGTTCTCGATTTGGTTTGTTTTTTCCAGCTTTAGATTTGGAGCTGGCTGATCATGCTGATCTGCATTCATTTAGAGAGGAGGTAATACTCGACTTACTATTCGTGTATCTAAGTTATTATAGGTACATACCCCTAACTGCTGCATTACCTACCAAATGATGTTTTTACCAATGGTGGAGTCAGTACCAGGATAGTTGTTGTTGTTTTCCGGTCGTATTATTAAGTCACTTGTAGTCAGCAGCTGCAAGGTTTTGGTTCAATGGCTAAGGTACTGCACGCACGTCACAAGAGCTATTGAACCAAGTCGAGTATTCAAGTGGAGAAAGGATAGAGAAGTGGGCCTATTACACACGCAGTGATAAAAGAAGTCATTTTTGTATGGCATATGCTGTAGTTCTCTACAATGATTAAAACTTGACCTCTTAGTTTGAGTAGCGTTATCAGCAAAAAACTCCGAAAGTATTGATGTACCAAAGTGCTTCGACCACTTCATGTGGTGTGGTACACGTTTGAATGAGCATGGAGATTAAGTTAGTTTGTCATGCTTATTATTTTAGTTGTAGTATGTGAATAAAAGTATTTGTTTGCTAGAATTCAACGTGTTTTTAACTGGCCTGTCTATTCTTGTTTCTGTTCAAATAATTTCACATCCTAGAAAGGAAAACATGTTACTGAACATTGGACCGAAAATCCAGTCTTCTATAGTTTGTGTCATACGTGACAATATTTGTTGTTTTTCATGTGCCATATTCAGTGTGCTGTCTGTTCTTCTTACTCAGACAAGAATCCACTTTTAGGCTGAAGCTTGTGATGGGAGAGATTCCGATATCTTACCTCACGTGCAAACCCTTAGAAACTTCCCGGAGGAGGAGCTAATTGGAAAAGTTGTCATGGTCAGATTGGATTTGACCATCCTGCTAAGGGAGCAGCAGAAACAGCAGTCTCCAGCAGCTCGTGTAATTTCAACCATCAAGTATCTACACATTAAGCGAGGTGAAGCGCTCATTCACTCAACATGTTTTGAGCCTCGCTTCAGGACATAAAAGCACCTTCGAGATCACTGCTGTGAACTTAGGCTTAGCTTCCCAAAGTATGAAAAACCTATGTAGGCACAATATTCTAGGCAATGATGAAGGGCCTGCATTGATACATTTCTTCTTCTTTTTTTAATGTTCACAAAACTTGTTTTAAATGAAGTTCAATTGATCTAGATAATGTATTCTTCAGAATTTCTATCGTCAGAGCTTGAACAAAAAGTCATACCAGTGGAGTTTGGTTCTGGATTTGAGCAGTCCCTGATGGAAGACAGACATAAATCTGACATCCTTCTTCTTGAGAACCTTTCTCACTTTAAGCAGGAGCAAGCCAATAGTTCAGAGTTTGCACGACGCCTATCATCTGGCGTGGATATCTTTGTTAATGATGCATTTTTCCAATCACATAAGATTCTTGCATCAAATGTTGGTATTACCGGCTTCTGCTATGCGTCCATTGCTGGATTTCACTTTGACGAGCGAATGTCTCAACTGAAGAAGATAATCGAGATGAACAAGAGGCCCTATTTTGCAATAGTATGCATCCGAGCATCTTTTTCTAAGTATTTTTCAGGTTCTTGATTAAAATGAGAACAGGGCTTTCTTGGTTCACATATTGCAAGTGATAATTTGAGAAGCAATGCAGGTCGGTGGTAATCTCGCTGGGAAAGCAGCAGCCTTGCTATTTTTGGCATCTAGATGTGACGGCTTAGTGTTTGTTGGAGATGCTGCATTTCAAATAATGCATGCTTTTGGATTACCTGTTCCTGTGGAATTGGTGGAACAAGAATCACTAGAGGCAGCCCATGTGCTAGTTGAGGCTTCAAAGGCAGGAGGAGTACAAATCATATTACCAAAAGACTTTTGGTGCCTCAATGATTATTATCCGTCGCAGATGAAGATTTTTCCTGCTAATCATATCATGGATGGTAAAGTTAAATCTCTTAAATCTTCAACCTAGCCCCAAGGTCTGCATTGTTTCATTTGCTAGATTAAGGACTAAATGGACAAGAGATCGCTGAACAATTAAAAAAGTGAAATATATACTCCCTCTGTTTCAATTAGTTTGTCTGGTTTTGACTTGACACGAAGTTTAAGAAAGTGAAGAAGAGTTTTGAGTCTCGTGTCATAAATAAAGATATGTAGAATGTATAAAAATTCCCTTTAATCTCATGATCTTAAACATGTCATGTGGAAAGTTAGAATTAAAGAGTTGCCTTTCTTTTTGAAACGGACCATACTATAAAGGAAAGTAAGACAACAAATTGAAACGGATGGAGTAACAAACTTCATTTTTCTGGCTATTGGACCGTCTCAGTTCTATTTGCTCCATTATATAGCCAAAGTTGGCCACCAAATGTGAAGGTCACTGTTGTTGTCACTGATTTTGGATCTAGCAACTGAAATATTTTAAGTATTTTGAACCATGCCATTTTTCTTGCTCTCTTTTTGTCTTTTTCTTGGAAACGAGACCATCAATCACCTGAAAATTAGCTTACCAGAAAGAAAAAAGAAGGCTATGCAGTTCTGTTGGGTGATGTTTTCGTCCGACATTACTATCATTCATCATTGCAATTGAAATACCGTATTGTTGTACATTAATAAATGATAAATTCTGAGTCATCTCTGATGATTTTGGGTCCTTATTTAGGGAACTCCATTCGTGTGAGCTCAAGCTACTTTAGTTTCTGAAAGTTTGAGAATCTCTCTGTAGTATTTACCATTGGGATGATAGTTTCTAATATATTTAAGGATTTCAAATGTTGTTCCTTAGGATGGAAACCTGTTGATGTTGGACCTAACACATTGGAGGAAATGATCTCCATGCTTTCGAGATGCAAGGTAATCTCTGACGTTCCTTCTGCTGAAGGTTAGAATTAAATGTGCTTGCTCAATTTTGAGGTCTCCGTTTGGTGTTCTTTGACTAGTTCGATATGAGTGCATAGGATCTGTCTTGTCATGATTGCAATGGTAGGTTAAACCTTTGATTTGCATTTGTACAATCTATTCTGTGGAAACAATATATGCTTTCATTGTTTTTTCAGAAAATTTTGTGGATTGGAGCTGCAAAGTTCAGCTCATCACATCGAGAATCTGCTGGAGCATCCAACTTAGCTGTGATGCATTATAATCTTAGTCAAAAGAACTGTGATCTTATTGTGGTTGGCAAACAGGCATGTGAGACAATTGTTGGGAAATCAAGCCATGTTACAGCTGATATGATTGAAAATGCTTCCATTGTCTGGGAGTTTCTGAAAGGGAGAAAGCTTCACGGGCTCTTGGCACTAGATAGAGTAAGCCTTTTCTAACTCAACATGTTAAGTTAAAGAAATTTTAAATCCCTGAAACACACTGTTAACAAGTAACAACCATCCCACTTGTCTTGGATCCAACTTCCTCAAGTTTTCTAGATAGAAAAAGGAAATCATATGATAGAGAAAAGGAGGAAGATACATGGATAAGGACAAAGATTTCATTCAATAGAAAATGATGCAAGAATTAATAAGCTCATCAATAACCCCTCCCATTCACATCTTAACTAATGTTTGCAACATTGGCCACGTGTGATGTCAGCAACAACAACATACCAGTGTAATCCCATAGGTGGGTTCCGGGGAGGGTGATGTGTGCTCAGCCTTACTCCTACCTTGTGAAGATAGAGAGGTTGTTTCTGATGCCCCTACCTTATGTAATGAGGAAACCATGACTATTCTCATGTTAAGTGGAGCACACTAGCTGGGGTGGTAGAATCGTATATGTTGGGAAATATTTACTAAGAGTAGAGTAGTAATGCAAGGTGTCGGAGTCTTTATTCCTGATAAAAGATTTACTGACTTGCCCCCAATACGTCTTTTCTGTATAACTGCATGACATACATTGCACATTTCCCCCCTTTTCCTGTCTTCTAAGTACTTTAATACTCAATTGAAGTGCTGCTAATCATTCACATGGAACTTGACTTCGAATGTGCCAACTAATATATAAAGTATGCTTACCAATAGATGTGTGTTAGCTTCAGAACTAATTGAGTGTTTGGCGTTTGTGCAGGCATATCCATTTGAGCTGAATTGGGATGCTTTATATGCCAATACGACCCTACCTCTTGTTGTTGACGTAGGAAGTGGTAAATCTCTCTTTTCCCTGATTCAATCTTTCTATAAATCTATCAGATTATTTGGGTTTGAATGTGTATAGTCATTTGATTACGCCAATAACAACTTCATATTTACAATGAATCCACTAATTCCCCTATTTGTGAGCAATGAATCCACTGTTTCCCCAATAATCGTGAAGTAAGCTTAAACCCCCTAGTTTCTCTATTTATATATCTGCAAATCAGTCGTATAGTTTATAACAAGCAATGTTTGTGCTAGACTTTCAACTACAAGAACAAGTATACTTCAATCTCAGGCTAGTTGGGGACTTGGGGTTGGTTATATAAATCCTCAATGTTCATTTCACTCCATGGAGGTCTACGGAGGACACGACTGAACTATCTCAAGCCACCTTTCTCATGTTATACTCTATGCTTGCTATTTGCACTTTCTATTGGATGTGATCATTTCTGATCTTATATGACCACACTCGTCTTAAGTCTGCATTTCCTACGACACTCATTTTGTAGATATATTAGGCCTTAGAAGCCCGATTTTTGTTCCTATGTAACATTGTTGGTCTTACAACCATTTCATAGAACTTTCATTTTACTGAAAAATATAGGGAGTATATGTTAAAACTTGTTTATAGACATATAGTCATATCTTGGTTGATTGATTTTTGTATGGTAAAAAGAAAATCCGACATATAGTGTGAGGGAGACAACCACCTTATATTAACAAATAAAACTTTTAGTTTTATTTTTCCATCTCCTTAGCTTTAGCTAACATATCGAAGCCCACGCTGTTGTGCAGCATTTAAGGACACAATTAGTTCTTAGTTCTCACATATGAAAGCATAAAATTACAGGCAACGGCTTATTTCTGACCAGAATCGCAAAGATGAGGAAGGATTGGAACTTTCTTGGACTGGAGAGAAATGTAAAGGTTTTAGTCTTATGCAGAATATTTCTTCTTCTGCTTCCTGTTTTTTTTTAAAAAATTCATGTTCTAAGTTTAACAATTTTGACTTTGCATTTTTCCAGTTGGTAAGACGTTGTCTTGATCATGTTTCTCAATCTGGCATGACAAATGGGTACGTGTTGTCCTCCCTACATAATTGCTTTATAAGATAAGCACATGATTAGAATTTTCCGGAGGAGCTGCAATTTGTGTTCCAAATTGTTCCCAGTTTAAGGCAACTGTTTAAGTGTATGGCAAACTGTTTTAAGTTGTCAATGTGTTCCAAATATATATGGCCCCACTGACAACGTAAAACAGTTTGTTTATGCTTCTGTTTCCAACTGACTTGTGTAGTCAACTAGGGGAGCTTCCGTATTCTTACTCTGGGCCAAACAAGTATATTTATGGCAAACAAAAAGGGGGAATAAAGTACGTAACAAACAATAACGAAATATGAATGTCAGGTCCATTAATCTCCTAAAATATGTTGTTGAAGATTGTCAAAGTAGCTGCCTTAAAATCGTGTGCACTAACCATTGTACTTGTATTACAGCAGCAGGTAGTCCTGTATTATTTGGGTTCTTATTTCGTGTTTTGTTCCTAGATACTTCATAGCAACAAATGCCACATCAACATTCCGATCCATTGTTTCCAGTTACCCTGGTGATCTTGTGCTTGTGTCAATTCAGGTAGGTAGCATTTTGTTGCTTCTTTTGAATAGAATCTAAGATACATATCAAAATGTCACGGTCAAGGTTGGCCATGCAATTGCTTATACGTTAATAACACGAAACAATCAAGTTTGACATATATTTAGTTGCTTTAAGATTCAAAAATCATCTTAACTTTCTTAAACATCGTGCCAAGTCAAAACCAAACAAACAAATTGAAACGGAGAGAGTAGTAAAAAATATAGATGAATAACTTTTTGATGCTTACGGATGTGTTTGGAGATACAATTGGATATGACCATCCAATTATGAAAACATGGTTATTATACTATTCTTGTGTCCTGTGTTGCCACATTGAAGATGAAAAGGAATTAGTAAATTTGTTTACCGCTAATACAACTTTCCTCGCAACTGCAGTGTCCAAATCCAGATTTCAATAAAACAGAACACCGATGGAGGATGGTACAGAGATCATTAATTGAAGCAATAGCAGACTTGGTAGCTCCTGATGGGAAGGTATGATAAATGCAGCTCTCTGGTACTATGCGTCTCTGATATGCATTTGCGTCTCGTGTTGAATTGTTATTTTGTGTGTGATTGAATAAGCAACAAAAGTTTGACATGATTCAAGTAGTAACATAAATGACAGATATTGTTTAGAAAGTGGACCTTGGGTTTAAATCCGATCCCAGAAATTAGCTCACAAGGTGAGAATTGATCAAAGATCATATAAAAGACTACCCATTCCTTCAATCAATGTGGAAGCACTTTAACACTCTCGGGCCCTTCACACTCAGGACTAATAGCCTGTTTGACCAAGCTTTTGGGAGGCCAAAACTGCTTATTTTTAAAAAGTGAGGAACTTTTGGGATAGAATAAGTGCTTCCGGGGAGTAGCAAAACTATTTTTCAAAAGCTAAAAAGATAGATTTCCTCAAAAGTGCAAATACACTCGGAAGCACTTTTGAAAAGCTTGGCCAAATACTGATGGCTGCTCTAAAGTGCTTTTAAAATTGATTATCCTAACACAAACTACTTCTCACCAGAAACACTTTTGCAAAAAAAAAAAAAACTTGTATTATAAATGTCTAAAGAGTCATTTGGAAACACAACAAGAAGGATGAGTTTGGCGGCTTTGGTACCTTGTTAAGTAATTGGACCCTAGCTCTAACTCAACTCGGAAAGTTAACTCATGAAGGTGAGAATTTTGAGATTCATTTTGCTTGAGGGGGTGGGGGGGGGCAATCAACCAACAAAGACTCCATGAATTCACCTTTTTCTTTTCTTGTTTTGTCCTTTAATGGTTTTGTGTAAGGTGCAAACATTCATATTCTTCATCAGATACCCAAAAGTAGCTCGGGCTGATATGTTTTGCGTGAGACGGACAAAAATCATTTCATGAGAGAAAAGAAGAGTACTAATACAAATCTGCTATCTTAAACACAGGTATTTCTCCAATCTGATGTAAAAGAAGTTACAGTGAGAATGAAAAAAGAATTTATGAAATATGGCAAGGGCAAGCTCACAGTAATGCATGATTTGGAAGATATCACAAGTCACCAAGATGGATGGTTGAACGAAAATCCCTTTGGCATTCGATCAGATTGGGAGCAACATGTTATAGAACATGGCGCTCCTATGTACAGATTACTGCTATTGAAATCTTCGCCTACTGGTTGAGATAGTTACAACAGGGTGGATTATTCAACAAACAAATTCGCCGAGTAAATTTCATGCTAACCTTTCAAGTTGAGTGACTTTTTGAGACAAGAACCCTTAGTTGAGTGACCATCTGAGATATTATATCGCATTTTGGTTACCAAACAATTGTCTCGGAGTTTGAACAGAGGGCGTGAAAAGAACAGGAGCTGAAACATAGTACCAAAACTATCCACTGGCACCAAAGTGAGAGAGTTCAGGTAGGAAAACAGAAACAATTAGGAGATTCATTTCACTATCTTTTTATATTAACATGATTGAGTTCATTTTTTGTTCTTTTTGTTCAAACAAAAGTTGAGTTGATTTCTCAGACGATCACTCAACTAATCGTTATTATCTCAAAAAGTCACCTTCTTTGTTGAAGAAAATTGAAATCAAGTAACTTTCTGAGATAATAACTCAATTAATTGAGTAACCATCTGAGAAATCAACCCAACAAAAATCTAGACGAAGGCATAAAACTAATTTATAATTGCAGGCTTTGCTCAATATATTGCAGTGATCTGAGTATAGCAGAAGATGGTGGATGCTAATTGAGGGCTACTAAAATTTACCAGCAATCAGGGACGGAGTTACAATATTGTATACAAGTTTGGATGACTTCTGTAGCTTTTGCTACTTGTATAAATATTTAATTGTGAACCTTGTAACTAAAACGAGCTAGGATTCGATGACAAGCTTAGAACATGTAAACTTCAAATTTTGGTTCGGCCTCTACCTACAATGTATTATAACAAAGAAAGAAGGATGGAAGTGCGATCTAGTGGTCTGAATTGGATTGAGAATGATGAGGTATCAGGGTCAAATACTTGTAGAGACGAAAATATTAGGTGGTTTCTTCTCATTTATTCAAGGTTCGGTGGACATAGATACTCGATATAAGTGCGAGTGGAGATAGTAGGTACCTCATGCAATTAATCGAGGTGTGCACCAACTGTTCTGGATAGAATATTTATAAAACAACCAAAAGAAAAACTTAATGTTATGCTATAGTGTGTAGATTGTGATTTAAGGTTGTTTCTTTTTGCAATTTCTATTTGCCTTAACTAATTTAAGAATCATATTAATTAGGAGTATTTCTTTTAAATGGGATTATAGAGTAGGCAAAATTAGTATTACTAAATGGAGAATCATAAGCATTATTTTATTTTACTTTTGACTAGGCAACAAGTTTGTATATAAATCTTCAGCACTAAAGTTGGGATCTCAAGAATTTACATCACAGAGCTACATATAACTAAGTAGTCTCAGCAACCCAAAAAAGAAAACCTATCTCTAGGTTCTATCTCATCTTACCAGGATCCTAAGATATCTACAATTGCTACAGGATCATCTATATACTCTAAACTACACAAATAGCAAAAAGTGATAATGCAGTTCATTTAAATCATATGCAAAGGACTATTGATACTTTTGAAACATCTTGAATTTCTCTTATTCCAAATGGTCCACAATATGACAATTCTCCATCTGTTTTTTGTCTGTGCTACCGCTCCCCTCATTGTTTCAGCTGTTTTTTAGGCATAGTCCACCTTATGCCTCTGAAACTAGTAAACAAATTTCATAGTTGGCTAACCACTTTACACTATAAGAACAGATGGTTGATTGTCTATGCCTTTTGCTCACAAAAAAAGCATCTTGGACACATTTGTATGTCCCACTTCATGAGATTTTCTTGAGTTAGAGCACCCTTTTTCACTACCAGCTAAGTGAAGACTACCACTTTATAGGGAGTTTTCACTTTCCATATAAGCTTTCAAGGTAAGAAACTGATTTGAGATCTCATCTGATTCAAACTCTTATAACCAGAGTTGACTATGAAAAACCATTGTTTTGCATTTCCATCTGAGAGTATCTTCTCTTTCCTTTGGTCCTGTATACTGATCTAAGGGGCCATAAAATTCAGCCAGTTTCCACTATTAGGGGTGGACCCACGTGGTCTCTAGGGGGTTCACCTGAACCAGTGGAGAACCCAGAATTTTTACTCAGGGGGTTCAAAGTGTAAAGGAGAAGTCCAGGTGGTAATGCAAGTGCGCGATGAGCATAGTAGTTCCTCGGCATGCTCTTTGTACAAGAACTGTAGATAATTCATTGGTTCATAAAAGTAAAGACTAAACTAATCAAAGATATTGAGGACAAAGATACATTCATAAGAATTTTAGTGGATCGACTGTATTACATAAGTTAACTCCTAAAACACGTGAAAATTAAATGATGAAAAAGGGAGCAAGACGGGGAAGAAATATATTTACATGCTAAATTTAACTTACTTTATCATACCGTATTAATAATTTCTTTCTACTTTTATAATGCTCCATCGAGCATTCTTAAAATTTCTTGGGCTTTTTATACTTTTATTTTGTAATGTCTTACTTTAATTTTCACTTTTTAAAAATTTTAAATTAGCATCCATTCAATCACATATTACTATGAAAATCGTCAAGATTTTCTAAAAGTGTGTAAGAATAGAGTTACTAATATTATAATGCATATTCAGAAGATAAATAAATAACATCGTCAATTTTTTTAGTTCATATAGTTCAATTTACTAGGTTAGTCATAATTTGTAAAAAAGACAAATAACGAATAAATCAATTATGTTTAGTTTCCATCTCTCTAAAATAGAATTAAAAATATAAAAGAAATTTCATGAATTCTATAAATTAATATTTTTGAAAGGATGTTGACGATATTTAAGTTTCTTCATTCAATTACATCTAATTTACCTTCTTTAAAAAAAAAAAATTATATATCTATCTCATCAATTTCTAGTTAAATATAATTCATCATTTTTTAAAAGAGTTATTTAAGTTAGTATATGAAAAAAGAGTTACGTTGAAACAAAATAAATAATAGATATAAAAAATAAAAATAAAAAGAATTTGTCTAATAAATTTTTAAAAAAACAAATTAAAAAGAAGAAATGGAACAAAAGGAAAAAATAATGAAAAAGAAGAAGAAAGTCTAAGCCCAAAAAGTTCTATTTTCCAAAGCATTTAAAGGAGGGAAAAAATGTTGTCCATGGCATTCGAACCCATGACCTAGGGGCATTTGTTGAACCACTTATCCGCTAAGCCAAGCCTGTACTTTGTTTTTAGGAGGTTCATTTTAATATATATACGCATAAAATCAGAATTTGACGTTATATATACAGTGTAATTTTTTGACAAGGGGGTTCGGGTGAACCCCCTAGGGTCCGCCCTTGACCCGAACCCCCTTGGCAAAAAATAGAATTTATGTAGATATAATAATTTTGAACCCTTTTATGAATAAGAAGTAAGTTGTAGCGTAGTGGCAAATCTCATTTTAGATTGACCCTTACGTCCACCTTCTCTTCATTTAGTTTCAGGACCAAACTTTCACCTTTTTTTAAAAAAAAGAGTTGATTAAAACCCAAAAAAATCCAAACGTGCTAAAAGTTCTCTGCTAACAGAACTATCTTTTTGTACTTATAAACTATATACTAGTACTTCCTTGGAATTGTATTTTGTTGGCTTATTCACACGTTTATATTTTTATTTTTCGAACCCTCTGAATGAAAATCCTGAATCCGCCACTGATTTCCACCTCCCAATCTTGCATCAGTCTTCTATATGTCAGGTTCCACCCTTGAGGAATCCATACTTCTTGTAGAGTAGACTTCTGTTGTTGATTTAGCAGATAAATATCTGAAAAAAGTTGTTTGAGACTGCCACTTCCTAACGAATCATCTATTTAGAACATGATCTTCCTTCCACCATTTAAATTGAAGCTTGTTCTTTTAAAGAAAACATACTCCAAGTTTGTAAAGGAATTTTTTTATATATATTTGGAACAAGAGAAATTAATTATGTGTGCATCGTACACATACAAAGGGAATTTTTTTAAAAGTAATTAATAATGAATTTTATGATTTTATTTTAGCTTAACTTTAGATAAAATTTTAAATTAAATTATTAACATCTTCATATTAATAAATAAAAATTTATCTAACACCATCCAACATATTCTATTGCAAATAAATGGCCAACATTTTATTAACTTGAATCAATCCTTACCAATATAAATATATATTAGCAATAATATTACTAGTTAGTTATGGTCTCATAGTTTGAACAATGAGGGTGTTAAAAACAATAGGAGTTGCAAAAAGTATCAATATTACCCATTACTAACAAAGTGAGAATTTACGTAGAAAAATAGAGAATTGTGGGAGATTCATTTCACTATTTTTCTCCATTAATGGATATACTTGTATTTTTCTTTCTTTCTGTTAAAACAAAAGTCTTAAAAGTAATAGCCTTAAACTAATGTACAATATAGACTTTGTCTTAGGGGATCAACACTTAAGATGGTGTATTGTGGTCTTTAATTGAGAACATCAACTAATTTGTACCATATGCAATATCTGGAGTATCTGCAATACTGCATATAAATGCAATTGAAGTGAAAAAAACTTCTTTCAGTAAATTATTGAAGTAAAAAAATTCTTTCAGTAAATTTAGATGATGCCTTAGGTGTATATAAGTTATTTTGTTTGACTAATCTAAAAGGTTGTCTTAATTTATATAGTAGAAAAATGTTTACTAAACACATGAAACAAAATAAATATAAATAGGGAATAAACATTTCTATGTATCCCAATGATTGCGGTGAGTTTTTATAAGAGAGTAAATCATCACAAAAAATAGTGAATTTATATGTTCTTATTACTCCTTTCGTTCACTTTTTCTAACATTTCTAGTACCAACTAATTAATTCGGACCCATCGTTTATACACCTGCTATGAGAGGTAATCGTGCCGCCCAGACATTTCGGGTTTTCATAAATTTCACATAAGATAAAAGCTCTTTTCATCATCAGAAACAACCAGATTTCCGACCTCTTGCATTGCATTACCATAACGAAAAGAAAAAAGAAAAATAGTGAATTTATATGTTTGGATACTTTATATTTACAGTTTGCTGATGCATAAATCCTGACATTCAAATAGAGTAAACTTTTTTGAATTGAAGTCAAAATTGCTTGAAAGTTGGGACGACAATGGGGTGTGGCAGGGCGGATGCGGGGTGAAGCGGATTTAAGGTTATGTGGGTGGATTTAAGGTTGTGTGGGTGGGTTGAAGTGGGATTTTTAAAATTAATGCGGAGCGGGATATATGTGATTTTATGTGGATTTAAACTTAATTTTAATTTTTTACATGTTATAAGAGTGATAGAGCATTATTTATTAAGATAATTTATTTAAAGCTACTAAAATATTCAAGATAGTAAATGAAAATGGTTCAATAAAAAATAATTCAATTTCTTACATGTTTCCCATTGACCTCCAAAAAATAAAATTTTAAGTCACTATCCTATTAAATTAAATACAACTTAATGAAAAAATGAATTTATTTTTATGAATTTTATTTTTACTATCAAGCTTAACTAGAAAAAGAAAATATTAAAACAATTATACAAGGCGGGTTAATGCAGAGCAAGGTGAGTTGAAAATGAAAAAAAAAATTGTTATACATGGCAGGCGAATTTAAAATTTTGCGGATTAAGCTTCAATCCGCTCCATGCCGCCCCATTGCCATCCCGATTAAAGGACAATTTTTTTTTTCATATGACATCAAAGTTTAAAATTCAATAATGAATTGCAATTCTTGAAAGATACAAAAATTATAATATAAACAAACATATTAGTCAAAGATTTAAATTTTTGACGTCAACAATTTTAAAATTATTTACTCCATCAAATATGTTTTAACTTGTTTTAACAGAGGTGATAGAAGCAACGAAAGAAATTTACTACAAAGACGATTTCACAACATACAAATGTCGAAAACTAATCAGGATCTCATCAAGGCTGTTGGAACTGAGAAACTGGTAAAACCACAAAAAGCAAAATTGATGACATTCCTTTTGAGCCGAGGGTCGGAAACAACCTCTTTACCCCACACAAAGGTAAGGGGTAAGGTTTACATGCATCCCACCCTCTCGAAACCCCACTTGTGGAATTACAGGATGGGATCTCACCAATATAAATGATAATAATAACAACTATGGCAGTGAAACACATTTAGTCTTGCACGGCATACAAGTGGGGTGCCAGCTCAACGAGCCACAAGTAATCGATTCTAGAGACATTACGGACATAACTATGGTTAGTATGAACCAGTTCATTGAAAACTATACACTCTGGCTTGGCTCGGAACAGGACAGAAGACGGGTGTATTTGCACAATCAAACCACTCAACGTCACCCTGCCAGTAGATAGTTAAAATGAATGTCAGATACGGGAACGAATAGATGATATGTCATAGAAATCCAAACAGATAACACTAATTGATGCTGGACTTATAAAACCACAAATCTTAACCTGTATGCACCATCAGGCTGCTTCATAGCTGCTTTAAGAAAAAACGAGGCAGCAAGGCATCTGCGGAGGAGAAGCGTATCATCTTCACAAGAAGTGATGCGAAGACCCATTTGTTCAACATTCCTCACAATTTGACTGCAACATAGGTAGAAAGCTTAAGATTTTTCACTCAGACCCAGACAAATGAGAAGAAGCGGCAAATACATTATATAACAGTGAAATATGACAAGCATGAGCATAAGAATGTAACACATAAAAAAGTAGAGTTAATGGTCAAAAACTGAACGGTAGGAAAAAGGAACAACTGATACTTCAGGTGTGTTTTGATAAATAGTTGGTGATAGTTCAGTAGTAAAAGTGAACACCTGATAGTTCAGGTAAGGAAACTCACAAAGACGTGAATGTGTGTGTTCTATCATTTTCTCTAAAGAGAACTGTGGAAATAATCATAAAGCAGAACAGATCTTCAATAATTTTTCCTTGAAGTTGAAGTACAAATGCCTACCTGTGGATATCACGAGCATGTTTTAGAGAGCGACTGTTAATATAATTATCCTTGCACCATTTTCTAAGATTCTTTTCAGCTTTTTCTTCACTGTGTACCATCTTGTTCTTTTGAAAGAACTCATCAGCAGCGCGGTATACATTAAGCAATGTCAGATGATCCCCCTCTGGACTTGCAAAGCTTTTCAAAGCGTTTCGTGACTGGCAAAAACAGGTAAAATTGTTCAGAGTGTTTTCTAATTATAGTAGATGCCAAAATTAGTATAACACATCAACAAAGTCAAGGTGACTGCTAAGTTGAAAGATAACACAGGAAAAAAGAAAAGCCAATAACATGGGACGACAACAGTTGCTAAAACTGCATGCAAAATTCTTCTACAGTCCATTCACCATTTCACGGCACCCAATTAACTTGAACTTAACAGACAGATTTTGAAATTTAAAGAAAAACGAAACTTGAACAGTTAAAATGACATGAATAATTTTTTATCTACTCCAATGGTTAGATATTCAAAATATTGAAGGTAAATTTTGTAGATTCATTGTTGAAATCAACTTTATAAGAGTTAAACCTTCAAAGGAAAAATGTCTCACACGAATTCAAAAAAGGGTCGAGCTTTAAGCTCTACACCCTATTTATCAACTAGACAGACTTATTGAAAGCCTTTAACTGACAAAATCTATATGTGAGAATGAAAAAAAGGAGAGACTGGTAGAGCTCCTCTTTGTCAGCGGCATTCTCCCTTCTATCTATCAACCATTTCATTATGGAACTTTCTCCCCGAGCTGCGGAACTAATGTTGGTGCATGAAACTGATCTATATCTCTTTAAATAAGTCATCTATTTTTGCACTGCACCTTTACAGCACAACTTTGGTCTCTATTTCTCAACATAACAAAGACAAGCTGGACTATGCCGGAGCATACTGCAGATTTGCTTAGTTGCTGGATGAAAAGAGAAGGCAGCAAAAGTCAAAAGAAGTGGTGGAGGATCATCCCACAATGCATCTGGTGGACAGTTTGGAGAGAGAGAAATGGGAGGTG